>APFE031471500.1:0-23943 GCA_000404065.3 Pinus taeda
TCACACATAATATATCCGTGACTTAACAAGGATCCTCCATTATGAACATTATTATACTCAACCTCACTTTAACTACTTTGTAAGTTTGTAATCATCAATTAAATATAAATGCAATTATTTAATTATTTATCTTGCTAAAAACACCAATGCCCACCGTACGCTTCACGACTGAATCGATACCACATACATAATTTTCAATGCACGCACTCAACAATCGTTCCACATACATAATTTTCAATGCACGCACTCACCAATTTCTTTTCATTTCTTGGCCCACCAATCGTTCCGCATCTTCACCGTGACTTACACGGATCCTCCATTATCACAACCAACCGCCGTGTGTATATATAGACAGACATGCATCTACAACATACAATTCATGGGTTGTGAGAGAGATTTTGGTGGTAGAGAGAGAAATGGATCTTCTCTTGTTATTAGTGCTTCTCTGCATCATGGCTGCCCCTCTGCCTGCAGCAACGCATCGGGAAGATGCTGCTTCTTATAAGCACATGGCCGCTGGATTCCCGTGGCTTCCGGTGGGTCATTCTCATTCTGAACGCATGGTGGAGGAACGTGAATTCAATTTATCTTCAACGGACGCCCACGATAAAAGCGACCTCCATGCCCTCTTGTCCTTCAGAAATGCCGTGAGAAAGGATCCATATGGCCGTCTGTCCAACTGGACGGCGGAAAACTCCGACAAGATCTGCTCCTGGTTCGGTATTAGCTGCAAACCACGAACCAAAAGGGTCGCCGCCATTGACCTCGCTTATGGTTCATTGGAAGGTACAGTTTCATCCTTTGTTGGCAACCTCTCATCATTGCGCACATTCCAAATCTCCAGTAATGCTTTCACTGGAGGAATTCCGGCCGAGTTTGGCCACCTTAAAGCACTACAAACACTGAGTCTCAGCGGCAATAAGCTCCGTGGTCCTATTCCAATAGAATTGGGCTTGTTACAGCAACTAAAGCACCTGTCCCTCTCTGACAATAAGCTCAGCGGTCCTATTCCAATAGAGTTGCACAAGCTGCAGAAACTAGAGGGCCTGGACCTCAGTGGCAATATGTTCAGTGGTCCTATTCCAGTCGAGTTGGGCATGCTACAGAAGCTACAGTACCTGGATCTAGGAAGCGACTACTTCTCAGGGGCAATTCCATGTGAATTGGGTAATTTGACGCAACTTTCAGATCTATCCATTTCTGGTCGTAGTATTTCCGGTTCTATTCCCTCTGAAATATTTAGACTTCCCCTCTCCACTCTGTCTCTTAGTTTTAACCTCACAGGGAGGATACCTAATTCCATTGCCAATTTGACCAAATTAACTAACTTAGACCTTTTTGAATGTGGACTGACTCTCATATGTGAGGGCATTTCCAATTTGACCCAGTTGATGGACTTGGATCTCTCTGGTAACCAACTCGCTACCATACCCGAAGGTATTGCCAATTTATCTAAGTTGATGTTTTTAGATATTTCCGATAACAAACTTAGCCATAACATACCTAAAGGCATTTTCAATTTGAATAATCTGACCGACCTATACCTATCTGAAAATAACTTCACAGGTCCTATTCCTAAAACCATTGCCCGTTTAAAGAATCTTGAAGTTTTAGATTTCTCAAACAACCTCCTCAAAGGGACAATTCCAAGAGCTCTAGGAGAACTCCATTCCTTGTATCGCTTATATTTAGGTTCAAACAATTTTATTGGAAAGATTCCTAATAATATGAACAACTTAGTTTCACTTGTTACGTTGGATTTATCAGAAAACAATTTGGAGGGACCTATTCCTTCTATGTGCTCTTACAATTCAACTTCTTTATTTATTTTCTCGGCTCATTCTAACAATTTCTCTGGGACTTTAACCTCATCCTTTGCTAATTGCACTGAGCTTACAATATTGGAGTTAAGGAAGTGTGGATTTACAGGTGAGCTTCCTTCCACCCTTGCAAATCTGGGTAACTTGGGAATTTTAAGCATGAGTTATAATAATCTTCATGGTAGTATTCCTCAATGGATCACAAACCTCACCAGCTTGTTTTTGTTGGATTTATCCAACAATAATTTTAATGGAACAATACCATATGATCTTGAAAGGCTCCAAGGATTTCAAGTAAATATTGTAAATTTATCTTATTGGCGTATATATCCATTTACCATGGAGGAATATATAAAAGGGATTGAGTATAATGTGTCAGATGTCTGGAGTACAAATATTGTACTTGATTTGTCTAAGAATAATCTTACTGGAGAAATCCCAAAAAGCATAGGCAACATGAGAAGCTTGAGGTTACTAAATTTCTCTGGGAACCAATTGGAAGGAAGCATACCAGCATCTTTTAGTGAGATATCTACTTTGGAGCAGTTGGACTTGTCCAAAAATAATTTGAGTGGAGTCATTCCTCCGGAACTTTCTCAGTTATCAATGCTGGCTTTTCTAGATGTTTCATCTAATAACCTTTGTGGGCCAATTCCCACAGGGACACAATTTTACACCTTTAATGTGTCTTCATTTCAAAAGAATAAGTGCTTATGTGGATATCCTCTACTACCAAGATGCAATCAAAACTTTACAAAAACCTCTGGTGGAGACAATGGCAGTCAAAGTAACATGAAAAGGGAATGGCTCAGCTATGTAAATGAAAAAATGTCTTTGATAGCATTAGCTATAGGAATGGGGATAGGATTTGCAGGAGTTATTGCTATGTTCATTGTTTGGGATAAAGCAAGGTATTGGGTTATGGGTTTGCCTTCCACAAGCACAAGAAGACCCTCTTATGGCTTGTATCGATTCCCTACATAGCTCAATCAAACTTGTCCCTATACGTCACTATCTTAATATATGTAATGCCACTTAATGATATGGTTTGAATGTTCTTTATCAATATACCTTGTTGTTTCAGTAAGTGTCCATGCATTATTACTTGACATAATGTTGTTTGAATATGGATAAAATTACCTACTTTTGTAAAAGAATGTAAGAATAAGAGTTTCACATAAAATTTCTTTTTCATGTAAGATAGAGTTCACATAATTTCTTTCCTTTGTTGTTAATTATTAATATATAAACAAAGTGAGATTGAAATAGACAATAATTTTAAGCTTACGATATATATTGTTTTAAAGTTATTGTTCATTATTGAAAAACTAAAGTAGATGGATCTACATTAATTTTTTATTATTAATTTACTATTTTTTTAAATGTCAAAGCTTTTTAATACCATCATTTTATAATAAAAAACAAAATTGATAATGAAAACTATGGATGATTAGTATATATAATAATTAATAAATCTCTAAATTTTAATAAATTCTCCATATTTATTAAGTGTGCTAAGAGATAAGATATGCCATTTTTAATTGTTTGATATTGTTGAAAAATGTCGATTAAATTGCATCTAAATAATAAGAAAGAAAATTTCAAAACATACTAGTTTTATATGATTAAATTCAAAGATTAAATTCAAGTTATATGCTTAAATTTAGATTAATATTGATGATGTTATAAAATA
Organism: Pinus taeda; assembly: GCA_000404065.3. Taxonomy (NCBI): domain Eukaryota; kingdom Viridiplantae; phylum Streptophyta; class Pinopsida; order Pinales; family Pinaceae; genus Pinus; species Pinus taeda. The sequence continues at coordinate 3,514 of APFE031471500.1, forward strand.
TGAATATTTTAATATTCAGGTTAAATGTATTAAAAATATTTTATTAATAAGTAGTTTTTATATATGACTTACAAAAAAATTTTCAATTTATTGATCATAATTATAATTAATATATATAAATGTAAAAGGAAAATCAATATAAATTATTAAAATTAATGTTAATTTTGATTTCTTATATTTGTTAATACACACAAAATTGTTAATTTAAATTTTTAATTAAATAAAGCTTCTATGTTTTAACTTAATGCATATAGGATTTTATGCATGTTTTAGTTAACTTTCAATACATTATTATTTAATAAGTAACAGAGTATGACATTTTGATATAATATTTTTATTGTATTTAATCTAATCAATGAGTTTACTTGCGAAATTCAAGGTAAGAATATGTAATTTTAAATTTTAATTTATAAAATTTAAGAAATAAAGTTTTTATTTATTTTTAAATAAAGTTTTATAAAATCATAAAAAATAAGCATGTTCTACATACAAATACAAAATGTTCCGGGTATCTTTCGACCCATTATTTTAAACTTTTCCGAACATTTTGTATTTACTTATAAACAAAATATTAAAAGAGAGATACTTTTATGGTTTAAAAAAATATGATACGAAAAGACTATTGTTCCTTCATAATATTGTTTTGTATGTTACTGTAAAGAAGTTGGAAAAAATTTATATATATATATATAGTTTTCAAGTAAATTGATTTTAGGATTATTATGATTAGTTACATTTTAGTCGAGTGATACAAATTTATTTTGGAAAAAAATATTAGCCTTCAGCTTAAAGCTGAGCCATGATAAAAAGGCTAAAGGGAAAGCTGGGTTTAAGATATGTCACTCCACTCAGGATCATCTGGTTACTCTTAATGGAAGGCCAAATAATAAAATTGATCTCTTATGTTGCTTTGTTTACTTTAGAATTTTTTTTAACATTGCTCCTAGGGAAACACTATGGAAGAGGCTAGAAGAGATAATGGTTCCTATTGAGCTGAGGGTTGTATCAAACCGCAGAATTGTTGTACTTAATGCACCTTTTTTTATTCATATGATGCCTTTGTTTTACCCGTTTATGAACTCTTTTTACAATCTTTTAATGCAATAGCAAAGATTTGTGCTTGTGTTGTATTTTATATAAAAATACCTTTATATGCATTCCTAGGATTAATGCTCATTAAAATGTTGTTAATCTAGATTGTCTTGTTCTTGAATCACATAGGGATCTTGCACCAAGTATATGTAAGGAACTTCATCATTCAAACTCCACGAAAGAAAATGCTAGCCAGGAGTACAAACATGCATTTTGAATATTCTTGAATCCTTTTTGACACTCAGAGGGAGACTTATATTTCATTAACATGTTTCTGCACTAGAGAGCAACTAGTTTGGAGCTTTCACACATTAACACATTTTCAAGAAAACGCAGCAAAGGCTTTTGTTGAAAATGTTGTTTGAACACCTCCACATCAGTCAAAATGCACCCAGGTCGTACGTATGGATTTTTAACTAATACTTAATGCTTCAAACCCCAAATTCGCAACAGCGTTCAAATGACCAACTTACTCCTATATTTGCGTGCAAATGAGGAAGAATATGAAAATTATGAAACATGGTTTTTTATCCCAGTATAGGAAATTAAGTAACACATGGACAATTTTCCAATATTCACCACCGTTTGGGAGATCTGAAGGGGTCTTTGAGGCATATTTGTACAAATTCATGTGCCGAGGACAATACGTATTCTCCCCTTCACCGATTGCGATTGCAATTTGCGATTGCCTTATCACATCGCAACCTTGAACTTGTTGAGGGCCGAGTTAAAACACCTTTTCCACCTACTACTGCGATATGAAATTTTGCGAGAGCTAATGTTGGGCTTCTCCTTGGTGCCTCCTTATTCACTGAAGACTTGTCACATCATCCTAATCTTGCCATGTAGGCAAGTCAAACCTGAACTTTGACTTTCTCTAACTTCTGCATACAAACTCAGTTTTAAGTGTCGTTCACACCGTTGGATTCAGAATGACGAGCTCTTCAATATGAAGTTGAGTTTCACTAGATTCTGGCAGTTTGATTTTTTAGCATAATTTTGCGCCCCTGATCACTCATCTCCACTATAAGTCTTTTGGACCCCAAAAATGAAATTTTGGGGGAGATAATGTTGGGCTTCTCCTTGGTGCCTCCTTATTCACTGAAGACTTGTCACATCATCCTAATCTTGCCATGTAGGCAAGTCAAACCTGAACTTTGACTTTCTCTAACTTCTACATACGAACTCAGTTTTAAGTGTCGTTCACACCGTTGGATTCAGAATGACGAGCTCTTCACTATGAAGTTGAGTTTCACTAGATTCTGGCAGTTTGATTTTTTAGCATAATTTTGCGCCCCTGATCACTCATCTCCACTATAAGTCTTTTGGACCCCAAAAGGATCACTTTCAGTTATTGAACAGATGAGGATATTGTTCACTCACCTTCCCCACTTCAATCCATTTGGGCTTTGATGGTTGTGTACTTCGAGACCCACCCGAAGATAATCAATATTTCTTCTTTCAATTGTCCTCGTCCTTTTGTATCAAGGTATTCTAGAGAAAAGTCTTCAATACTTGGAATTTGAACATTCTTTACCGGACCTTAAATCAAAAAAGCTTCATACAATCTTAATTTTTCAACATTAAAAACAAAATAGATTTTCATATATGAAGGCAAATCAACCCTGAAAGCATTATTACCAATATTTTCTTGAATTTTAAATGGACCATAAAAAATTGGTTTCAACTTTTTACCTTCACCTTCAAGCATTTCTTTGCTAATGTATAGCCAAAATTCATCACCTAATTGAAACTAATGATCCACACGATGCTTATCATGCCTTGCCTTGATTGTTTTCTAGTTGTTCTTGAATTGTTTGTTGAATCAACTGAATTTCCTCAATGAGATTATTTTCCGTGTCTATCTCACTATATCCATCTATAGCTACATCTTTCTCAACATGAAATCCAAAGGCAATTTAGGCAAATACCCAAAACATGCCTCAAAAGGTGGAGTTAGAATAAAAGAGTGTTTTGCTCAATTGTAAGCATGCTGAATATAATGAAACTATTCATCCAACTTAGGATGTTTTCTGCAATATCCTCTTAGCAAATGAATGATTGTCCTATTAACTACTTCAGTTTTTCCATCTATTTTGGGATGAAAGGATGTACTTTTCTTCAGTTCGGTGTGCATCAATTTCCATAAACTTTACCAAAAATTCCCAACAAATCAAAAATCACGATCACTTACAACAGAAATAGGCAACCCAAAATGAACCCATACATTTTGAAAGTAAAGCTAAATTGTTTGTCCAACTGTAATTTTCTTTTTACAAGGCATTCACATGCACACCTTACTGAACCTATCCACAGCTATATACAAATAATCATGACCTTTCCTTGATAAAGCAATACCTCCTACAAAATCCATAGAAACACTTTCCCATGGTCTTGAAGGCACTGGAAGTGGTGTGTACAATCCTAGTTTCCTATTAATAGGCTTGCTAGGCTTACTGATTGCACACATTGATAAACCTCTTATAAAACGTGACACACTTTCAAGTATACAAGGCCAATCAAAATACCTCTGAAGATTTGCCATTGTTTTACTTACACCGAAATGTCCAGCAATTAAAAAAGTGTGCGCTTCCCTAGTGATATTTACTCTCTCTACCTATGGAACACAAAGTTTTCCATAATGATAAAACAAATTATCATGTACATGGTAGTCTAATTCCTGAACTTGGTGGCCTTGACTCAAGTTTAGATATACCTCTTGAAATTCAGCGTCTTGTGCGTATTGTTAAAAATAAATTTTAGGCAAAACATAATTATTCTGGTGTAAAATGGTTATATTTTCAACCGGCCTGGAAAGCATATGTACAACTCTATTATATATACCTTTCTTGTCATTGATTACCAAGTGAAATTGTTGTAATAATCCCATCCAATGAAAGTGCTTTGACTACTACAATTTGGTTTGAGATTGCAGATATTTCAGACGCTGATGATCAATGTGAATAATGGTTTCTTTTCCCATCAAATAAAGCTTCCATTTCCTTACCATTAAAAATCTCAAAATGAAATGAAATGGACTTACCATGTTGTAAAGGAACTACACGCATGCATAGCCACTTGTGTCTGTCTATATTTCAAAGGGTTGTTTCAAATTCAGCGATGCTCAAACTGGGGTTGAATTGATATTTTGTTTCAAAGCATCAAACAGTTTTTGTTGTTTGCCTCCCCACTAGAAGGCAACCTTGACGTTGGTCAATGCGTGTAGTGGAAGTTGTTATGGAGGAGAAATTGGCAATAAACTTCCTCCAGTACTGCGTTGCCCCTAAAAAACTCCTTATTTCCGTGACTGGTTTGGGTATTAGCCCATTCAAAATCACTGAAACTTTAGAGGGATCAATCTTCAGCTCACCTCCTCCAACTATGTGGCCCAAATGCACTAAGGAAATTTTCCCAAATTCACATTTATACATATTTACAAATAATGGTTCTTTACTCATGATATCCAAAACTTTCCTAACATGCTTGACATGCTCTTCTTGTGATTCGCTGAATATCAAAATTTCATCTAAATAGACAATTACAAACTCATCGAGAAATGATCTTAAAACATCATTCATAACTCTCATGAATGTAGCTAGAGCATTACAAAGACCGAAAAGCATAACCATCCACTCAAACAATCCTTGTTTGATTTTAAAAGCAGTCTCCCATATGTCCTCCTCAACTATTCTAACATGATGATATCCACTTCTCAAGTCTAATTTAGCAAGATAATTTGCATTTTCCCACTATTCTAGCAAATTCTCTATTATGGGCAGTGGGTATTGATTCTTTATTGTGATCTTATTTAAAGCTCTATAATCTGCACACATGCACCACGTTCCATCTTTCTTAGGTACCAATACAATTGGTGAACCAGGTGCCAAGGTAGAAGGACGAATTACTCCTTTATCTAACAATTCCTAGAATTTTCTTTTTAATTTCTCAACTTTCCATAATTGACATTCGATACATACCAATGTTTGGGACTGAACAGTCCTGTTGTAGCTAAATTTCATTCTGAACTCCTCTCTTCGGTGGTAGTGCCTTTGGTTCTTGAAACATTTCCCCATATTGATTTACCACATCAACCAATTCAGCTTTCAACTTCACATCCCACTTGCAAAGGATTCCTTTTGCGTGTCATTCTTTTGCTTGATCATGAGGAGCTCGAGAACCTTGCAGGAATTAACCATACATTTCATTTCACCTACACTTGCTAAAGACAGATTAAGTTTTTTGCGATGGGCTCTCATAATGTAATCCACTCCATTTTTTAACAAATGATATTTGTTCTCAAATCTATGGAAAACAACCTTCCTATCATACAAATACCAACTTCCCAACACAATTCCTAAGATATCCAATGGCACAACTTCCAATTCAACTTCATCAATGAAATTGGTGGTGATTGCAAATCTGAAAACATATTTCCATGTGACTTGCAAATTGGCATCCTTTTTTATCCAACCCAACGGATTCGGTTTATGATAAGGCACAGTTTCCAGATTCAATTTCTTGACTAAATCAACATAAATTAAGTTGGCCTAAGATCCATTGTGAAACAACGTATCTATTTTTGTATACTTGGAAACAACTCCGATAGGGAACAACTCAATTCAATTTTCTTCATTTGAAACATTGCGAGAGTTATTTGCCACGCTGGTACTTGCTACAGCGGACTTTTTGTTGACCTCTATGCTTTCTTTTGCCACAACTTTTCCTTTGGTGACTGTGGCTGTGATTTTTGTTTCATCCCTAAGTCTGAACCCATGTCTTGTTGTGCAGCAATATTGGTCTTCTGTTTCCCTTTATTGTTGAATTTATTCGGTCGTAATTATGTATGAAGCTTCCAGCGATGTGCTTCATCATGTCCTTCAAGGGAACAATTCTTGCACACGGGTCTCTCCCCTTCTTTCCTAACATAAACATTTTTCTTCTGCTTTCCTTTAAACTTATTCCCTCTTTCTTCGAGGTGTGTAACTTGAACACATACCTCATCTAGATTCCTAGGGTTAAACATAAGAATGGTATATCGAATATAGCTATGCAACCCTCCTATGTATTTCAGCAAGGTATCTTGTGACTGTAAGCCTACTCCCAACATAAAAGCTCTTTTGCTAAACTCTTGAGCATACTCTTGCACATTTTGACCTTTCAATTGTCTAAAATTTTGCCAATTCATAATGGCTTTTTATGTTAAATTGCGTATATAAAAACAATAAACATCAATATAGAACACACAACAAGAACATGATAAAGGAGTTCACCCCTCTTGGGCTACGTCTCCTTGGTCCATCTTTCAATGGCTTGGGGTTCTTTATTATACTCAAATTGCATCAAAAGTGTGTTTACGATGCTTAGTTTCCTCTCAAAAACTATCTCAATGAGTTCAACATTCTCAAAAATGGCCATCCAGCCCCTTTTTGCATCCAATTTGGATAAGAACTGAAGAAGTTATGGCTTCTCCTAGTTTCTCCACTAATTGTTCCACAAAATGCTCTAAAATCAGCAGAAAACTACATTTCAACTCTAAAATTCGCGAATCGAACAAGAATTTCTCCGCACAGCTAACCATACCCTGTCTGTCGTATCAAAAATCACAATCAACGAGTTCAAGTGGGTAGAAGGTCTTGTTTTCACAGCAGAACACTTTCATACGATATAGGCAAATCCGATGGAATATTACACTGTGGCATAAAGAACCATCGCATCCGGGGTCTTATCGCTCGTCGCATTTAGTAATTGGCTATGGGCTCTTTAACACAATGAAACATTTGCTATGCGATATCACGGACCTCCCAGAACAGAAAACTACAACATAATGACGTATCGCCTCTGAAACTCAAATTGTGCCAGTGCCAGGGCCGATACCTATTCTCCCCTTCACCGATTGTGCTTGTGATTGCTTGATCACATAACAACCCTGAACCTGTCGAGGGCCGATTTGAAACACCTTTTCCGCCTACCATTTCGATATGCAATTTTGCGAGAACCAATGGTGGGCTACCACTTGGCGCCTCCTTATTCACTAAAGACTTGCCACATCATCCTAATCTTGCCATGTAGTTAAGTCAAACCTGAAATTTGACTTGCCCTAAATTCTGCATACGAACTCGAGACCAAACATATGCTCAACATTTACTCACATAGCTCACTGCCCTATATGCCCTTTAGTACTCTGTACAATGCTTTATCATAGTAAATACTCTGCAATGCTACATCATGGTGCAACACCAATAAACTATCAATTGATGACCTTCAATTATGTCAAGCCCCTTTTGTTTCCAACCCTCATCAAATATCCACATATAGGAGCAAGTGTTGTGACTAGAAGCTTAGCCTTAAGGCGCTAAGCTCTTTGAGAGAAACTTTTCTCCTTTTTATTGCACTTTATCAAAGCTTTTCCTCTATGGGAACTTTATTCACAAATAGATAGCGAATTTTGATTGTTCTTGGTCCTTTTTGTTCTGGCCTATTTTGGCATTTTACTTCATAGGATCAAGGGTAGTGACTGAGTGGCATGACCTGACGTGCTAAGTCTTTCAGCATTGTGTCGAGAGCCTTTTTCCTTTTTTAAGGATTATGCAATTGGTTGTTAGGTCCCTATAATACTAGTGATTCCTCCATTACTATTTTCATTGTAGCCCTTATTGTTATTATTGTGCCCTTATTGTCCCCATATTGTCATTAGTGAGCCCCATAGAAACCCACTATTGTTATTGTTGTGTCCTTATATTATTATTGTTATGTCGGCTTAATTATATCGTGACCACTTAGACTCTTATATATAGAAGGTAGGTTTCGTCATTTGTATCATCCAAGAATTATTCATTTATGTAATGTAAAGGAGGCTGCCCCCTCGAAGGGGCTGAATTCTAAGGTGTTGATCTATCTTTTCTATCCTTTTGTGCGCTGGTTTCATAACATTTGGTATTAGAGCTTTCGATGCTAGGGTTTTGCTGCTCCAAACAAGTCATCATGGAATATTCCCTATAACTTTGTTTCTGCGATGTTTAATAAGATATATAAATTTAAATAAGTTAAGATGGAAGGTGTGGAAGCTAAGGTGGATGGCATGGAATCTAAGATGAATGGCATGGACGCCAAGATGAATGAATTGAAAATAAATTTGAATAAGTTGCTACAAGAAATGGTTACTAATGGTGAAAAGGTAGTAAAGGAAACTCATGATGAGAACAAAAAATTGTTAATTATGATTTCATAGGCTCTAATGTTGGATTGAACGCACCATGAGGAAGTTTGGTGGCAAGGATCCCGGAACATGGATACTACAAATGGAACAATTTTTCAATCTCCATAATATGCAAAACACACAGAAGGTACATATTGCAACTTTATATTTGGAACCAAATCAGTTTGTATGATATCGATGGCTTTGCTCTCATAAACAAATTGTCGCTTGGGCAATTTTTACGGGAGAAATGATAGCACATTATGAGGATACAAAAAGAAACACCTTTTTTAGCCAATTGATCAATCTCAAACAAAAGGGTCGAAGCACATTGATGACTTCCAAAAATTGAACATAACAGTAAAAGATATTCCAGAGGAGCATAAGATTGATGTGTTCATAGGGACTTTAAAGGATAATATCCAACATGAGGTTCACCTTTGGGAACTTGTTTCATTGGAGAAGGCATTCAGGTTAGCAAAAAAAAATGGAAAGTAAAATTATGGCAACCAACAAGCCTACCACTCACAACTATAAAGATGGAAGTGGTGTTTGCCCCTAGCCTTCCACAACCTACAAAGTTAACACCACAAAAATTGGAAGAAAAAAGAGCGGAAGGGCTTTGTTATAATTGTGATATCAAATACACTAAAGTTCAAAAGCGTCCTAAGAAGAAATTATTCCACATAGATTGCGAAGAGGAGGAAGAAAAAGAACAAGAAATGTCAAAACAGAAAATATTCCAGGAACAAACCCTAGATAATAAAGAAATGAATCTGACCATATCTTGTAATGCATTGGCTGGAATTACCACACCTCAAACTATCAAGATAGAAGGACATATGAAGAAGAAAAAGGTAATAGTGTTGATTAATTCGGGAAGTACCGATAATTTTATTCATTGTAAGATAGCCAAGGAATTGAATTGCTTCCTATATCGAGCACCAATGCGTCAAGTGATGGTTGAAAGTGGAGGAAGCAAAAATTGCTCTGGAAATGCCATAATATCAAACTACCCATGGGAGAATATGTATTGAATAGCCCAATGCTTTCCATTCCAATGGGTGGCACTGATGTTGTACCAGGAGTCCAATGGCCACAAGCCTTGGGTACAATAACTTTTAATTTTCAAGAAATTTTCAGGAAATTTTGTACAGAAAGAAAGGAAGTTGAATTAAGGGGTATTGCCAAGAAATAAGGAAAGATAATCAACTCTAACGGTATGACAAAGCTTTTAAAGAAGGAACAACAAGGCGTAATTGCATAATTATGTCCTTTGGAGGTTCCCACATCAAAATCATCTATTTATCCAAATTTCCAAAAAGTCTTTAACAATCATTCCAAGGTTTTTGAGACTCCCAAAGGCCTCCCAGCTATTCGTGATCATGATCATGCTATTCATTTGATTCCAGGAAGTGTTCCCCCAATCACCGGTCTTAGCTACGCCGAGTTTCACAAAAACCTCTATTATGGAATGTGATGCTCTCGGAAATGGAAATGGAAGATCAAAGATCCATTGCTTTCAAAAGTCTTCTAATAAAAGGAAAGTCTTTACACAAATTTATTTATGGGAAGGAAATGTTGGCAATACTACATGCACGTAAGAAATGGTGACCCTACCTAATGGGAAGACACTTTAAGCTAAAACGAATCATGATAGTCTTAAATAGTTTTTAGAACAAATATTATCCTCTGAAGAGTGACAAAAATGGGTCACAAAAATGTTGGGTTATGTCTTTGAAATCATCTACAAAAAAGGGAAGCAAAATGTTGTGGCAGATGCACTCTCAAGAAAGGATGAGGATGTGGAAGTGCTATTGTGCACCATTTCTATTATCCGACCAGATTGGATAAACGAAGCAAGCGACGAATTGAAGAATGACAAAAAAGTGTGGGCACTCACTCAAAAGTTACAACAAGGTCCCAGTACATATGATACATTTAGCTGGAAAAATGATTCGTTATGGTACAAAGACCTGTTATACCTATGTAAGAATTCCCAAGTCAAACAAAATATTCTTATGGGATTACACACTTCTCCCTTAAGAGGGCACTCAGGATTTTTAAAAACTTACCACATTGTTAAGAAGGAATTTTTTTGGGATGACCTTAAATCGGATATTCAAAAGTTTGTGGTGGAATGTTTGGTTTGCCAACAAAATAAAGTTGAAAGAATTAAGACCCCAGGTCTATTACAACCTTTATCAATTCCAAGCCAACATTGGGAGGAAGTTTCAATGGATTTTATCACAAGTTTACCCAAGTCTGGAGGAAAGAGTGTCATCATGGTGGTAGTTGACAAACTTACCAAATATGCACACTTTTGTGCATTATCGCATCCATTCAAAGCCAATACAGCTTCTACTGCATTTATAGAAACAATTAAAACGCTAGATGGAAACCCAAAGATTATTCTAAGCGACAAAGATCCTATTTTCAATGGAAAGTTTTGGACAAAATTATTTTCTTGTCTCCGTACTCTGTTAGCTCATAGCTCATCTTATCATCCTCAATCTAATGAGAAAAGTTAGATACTAAACAAATGTTTGGAAGGATATCTTCATTGCTTTTTATTTGATAAACAGACACAATGGGTCAAATGGTTTCCTCTGGCTGAATGGTGGTATAACACTTCCTTCCATATTTCAACAAAAATGACCCTATTTATGGCACTTTATGGATATCATACACCATTCATTACATCGTATTTAAGAGAAAATTCTAAGTTTCAAGCAGTGGAACATCACATGGAGCATCAACAACAGTTTCTCCAAGTCTTAAAGGATAACCTCACGTTGGCGCAAAATAGAATGAAACAACAGGTCGATCAACATCACAGCAAAAGAAGTTTTGATGTAGGTGAGTAGGTATTCCTACGTCTACAACCATATAAAAAATGTCCCTCAAGCAAGCTAAGAAGGATAATAAATTATCACCTAAGTATTATGGTCCATACTTGGTGTTGCAAAAGATTGTTACTATGGCATACAAATTGGAGCTTCCTGCAGCTTCCCGAGTGCACCCAGTTTTCATCTTTTCTTGTTTAAAGAAGGTTATACATGACAACATCCCAGTTCAAACAATATTTCTGCAGCTTCCCGAGTGCACCCAGTTTTCATCTTTTCTTGTTTAAAGAAGGTTATACATGACAACATCCCAATTCAAACAATATTTCTAGAACTTGACGACGAAGCAAAAATCATATTGGAACTAGAAGCAATCACAGAAACAAAAACTCGACAGCTATGAAATCGATCAATTTCAGTGTATCTCATCATGTGGACGAACTTATCCGTCGAGGATTACACATGGGAGGATGAGAATTTTATAGAGAAGCATCCAAAACTACTCAAGCATTAAGGACAACACATTTTGGAAAGAGAGGGGCATGTTAGGTCCCTATAATCCTAGTGATTCCCCATTACTATTGTCATTGTAGCCCTTATTGTTATTATTATGCCCCATATTGTCCCCATATTGTTATTAGTGTGCCCCATATAAACCCACTATTGTTATTGTTGTGCCCTTATGTTATTACTATTATGTCGACTTGATTATATTATGACCCCTTAGACTCCTATATAAAAGGGAGGTTTAGTCATATGTATCATCCAAGAATTGTTCATTTGTGTAATGTAAAGGAGGTTTCCCCCTCGAAGAGGCTGAATTATAAGGAGTTGACCTATCGTTTCTATCCTTGTGTGATCTGGTTTCATAACATTGGTTTTGTGTTTATTCTAGAATCAAGCGCTTAACATTATCGGAGCCTTCTTATCGTGGATTTCCACTTGTTTCCTATATGCCAGCAACAACAAGCCATCGATCGTTGATGTCACGTCATCATTGCCACATGGAATCTCCTGAGTGGTGACATGTGTCACCATGATAAAGCCAATTAGGCCACATCAAAAAACCAAAACTATCGGCCATGTGTCCCTCTATACCATCACATCGTGTTGATGTTACCAGCCATTTGTCCCTTATCAGACCCAATCAAATCTTGTGAATTGTCCACATCGGAGCTCATCTGACACTGTTATATGTCCTTATCGAATCCAACCAGATGCCTCCATGTGCTTTCCTAGAAGAGAGAGAAAAAGGCCTCGCCTAGCCTGTTTTTTCAACGAATTCCTTTGTAAATTCCTTTTTGGCCTTCCCAACGATTTAACAAAGAATGCATTGTCCCATCTTATTAAACTCAATTAGAATTTTCTGATCGATTGTTTCCTAATGTTGGTCACCTATTAAACTAACGAATGTCGATCACTGATATGGCCTCGTCCTCTGACATTGGGATCACAAGGCATTAATCGAATAATGCCTTATTTATTGTGTCGCACCTTGAATCCTCCAATTGTTGATATGTCAAGACCTCCGTCATGCGATATCACTAATCATTGATCAAAGACTTGCATTCGTTATGTGTTTCTCCTTAGAAACTCTTAAGTCTGACTTGTGAGTCTTACGATGCTTCGATCTTTGATTTGCGGGGGTTCCGATATTTGAGACCTCCGATCTCCGATCTTCAACCCTGCTTAAGGCTTTAATCACCCTAAACTTTAGTAAGCGATATAGTTTGAAGCACAATCCCATCTATGGAATTTCACACACCGTTGGAAAGCTCTTCTAGAGAACTTTTGAATGGAAGGTGTCTAATTAGCCATTGAGTCCATATGTTACCTAAAAATATGGCTCCAAACTCACTTCCAATATTTTGGTCCTAAAATCTCCAGAAAACTAGGAATCACACCCACAATGTGTCCTTAGCATGAGGCCTGCACCTCCTATGGACTTCCATCATAGGCCATCAGTGTAATAATCATTTGATATCTTCTCTAATAAGATGGATATATTTATTATATGGTTATAATTAAAATAAATATATATAGATATATATATATATATATAATTGAACATTAAATAAATATTACATAGAATGTTAAGGATTGTAATATTAATATATATTGTTATACTTATATAGTCAGATGGTATATTCATTATATATATATATATATAATATTTTAAATAATTAAATGGTTTAGTTTGGTAACTAACCATGGATCTAATTTACTTTTTATTTTTTCTAATAATTTATATAAATAATTTAATTACTTAACATTAAATATAGTATTATATTAGGTATTGGAAAATATTTATAATATATATACTTATTAAATTTGGAATTAAACTAATTAATATTAACCCGGTTTGTTTTATTTTTTACCCATTGTAAATTATAATAATTATTATAAAGAATATTATATTATTTTAGTTAAAGGAGGTTTGACTGGGGTTCTTAAGTTTGACAAAATAGCCGTTAGTCTTCCGTTGGAGTCTCTGCTTAGACTATTTAACACACGTTAACTGGATCAATTTCTTCAACTTGTCCTGACGATGAACCACACTAGTTGGTTCGAAACGCGTCGACAAATGATCAATTATGTGATTTCGCCAAAAAGTTTCTAAACAAATGTGCTATGGATCACAGAAGTCTAAATTCCTTAATAAATATGATAACAAACCAATTTTTTATGATATAAATGAATATAACAATTTTCACATAAATTTAAAGTTTAATATATTATTAAGCATCCGAGCAAAGGATATTTTATTTTGCTTTTTCAATCTTATAGACTCCTCATATATCTGTTTCTTTTACGTCGTAGCAAGACGGCTGCATTTTTTTCCTAAGAAACACACTAACTCCATATATATCCTTTTCTTTTAACTTGCATAAAGACCAACGACTGTCGTGAGGATAACGCTAAATGTGAGGAATTGATAATACCACACAAATTATTTTCAAAGGAGTTGTTCAACACTTTCTTTCGATTTGACACCACACCATTCGATGTCGACTCCTTCTCCATCTTCAACGTGATTTCTACCCTTATCAGGACTACCCTGTATATATATAGAGATATCAGGACTACCCTGTATATATATAGAGATATCAGGACTACCCTGTATATATATAGAGATGCATGTAGAGCAAACAACTCACTGGTTGTTAAGGAGAGATTTTAGTGGGAGAGGGAAATGGATGTTCAATTTGTGATATTATTATTGCTTCTCTGCATCATGGCTACCCCTTTGCCGGCAGCAACGGCTATTAATTTCCATGGGGAAGATGATGCTGGTTCATATGAGGACATGGCCGGTGGATTCCCTTGGGTCATTCTAATTCTGAACGCATACTTCTGGAGGAACGTGAATTCAAAGAAAATGATATTATAATTTCTGTATTGACAGTTAGTTGAAAGGAAATGATATTCTAATTCTGTATTGACAGATTGCTTGAAAGAAAATGATATTGCAAATCTGTATTGATTTTAAAAGAAAGAAAGACATTTCAGTTCTGTATCGTCAATTCACCTTGAAAAGGAAATAATTTTACAGTTTAGTCTGACAGACAATCTATATATAGAAATGTTGGTACAGCTCTGTTTAGGAACAGGTAGAATGACAGATATTCTCAGTGTTAAGAAAGTTAAAAATAGTTCTGTAAAATGCTAAATTAAATAGGACTACAGTGACACAGCGTGTTAATGACCGCCTGGCTAAACCATACAAGAATCGAAGAAAAGAAGACGGTTGAATGCTAAAGAATGACAGGACCCTGTTCTGGAATTTCTAAATAATAAACCCACTGTAACCCAAAGAAATATTTCATGCATTCTGAAAAAGAGTTGAATTTGAAAATAAACAACAGATTTGCATGCATGTAAAAAAAACAAATTGAGTGCAAAAGAATAGAACTAAGGAGTAGCCATCAACGAGCATAAGTCATACATAATATTTTTATTTTTGAAAAAATGGGACATGATTTCAAATGAAGAGGAGATCATGTAACTTCTGAAGAGGGAATTTAAAAGGAAACAGTTGCTGAAACCCTAACTACCTCCCCTAACTGTGTAAGACTTCCTTTTCTCCCCTAACTGTGTAAGACTTCCAGAAAAGGAAGTGAGGGAGGAAAAAATTGCGCAGAAAAGAAAAAAAAAAAAAAAGGGAAAATTCACAAGAAGAGGGAAAAATTCAAGAGCACAGAAGACTCAAGGTCTTGTAAACAAGCTAGGGGAGAAATTTGGTCTCGAAATTTGGTCTCGAAAGACAATCTCATGGTCGAGGGGAGAGATTTGGTCTCTAAGACAATCTCATGGTCGGGTGTGTTGACTAGCTACAACCAATCTCATGGTCGGGTGGGTTGACTAGCTACAACCTCATGGTCGGGTGGGTTGACTAGCTACAACCTCATGGTCGGGTGGGTTGACTAGCTACAACCAGAGGTGACCTCTTCCAGTGAAGTTACTTGATTGAACGCAACTCAGGTATGAGGCAACTCAGGTATGAGGTATCTTCAGGAAGTTTTGTTGATATTATTGAACTGTGTTAAAAGAGAGTTCTACAAGTAAATAGTTTTTCTAAAATTTCTTAGCTAGTATATATATTTTTATAGAAGAACTCAGTTACATTTAACTACAGAGTTTGATTCAACGTAAGGGTTTCAGAGGAAGAAACAACTGTCAAGGTGGGATTATCTCATTGTCAATTCTGGTGGTGTTAATTGTAAAAAAACACAGTACTCTCATCTTTATAGGAACTGTTAAAATTGACAGTTAGCTTTGAAACAAAATGATATTATAATTTCTGCATTGACAGTTAGTTGAGAGGAAATGATATTCTAATTCTGTATTGACAGATTGCTTGAAAGAAAATGATATTACAAATCTGTATTGATTTTTAAAGAAAGAAAAAGACATTTCAGTTCTGTATCGTCAATTCGCCTTACAAGGAAATAATTTTACAGTTTAGTCTGACAGACAATCTATATATAGAAATGTTGTTACAGCTCTGTTTAGGAACAGGTGGAATGACAAATCTTCTCAGTGTTAAAAAATTACTGTAAAATGCTAAATTAAATAGGACTACAGTGACAGAGCGTGTTCATGACCGCCTGGCTAAACCATACAAGAATCGAAGAAAAGAAGACGATTGAATGCTAAAGAATGACAGGACCCTGTTCTGGAATTTCTAAATAATAAACCGGCTGTAACCCAAAGAAATATTTCGTGCATTCTGAAAAAGAGTGAAAATAAACAACAGATTTGCATGCATATAAAAAAAAGAAACAAATTAAGTGCAAAAGAATATAACTAAGGAGTAGCCGTCAACGAGCATAGGTCATACATAAGGCTCAGGGGTTCGAACCCTGAAGGGACTCGGATTTTTCGGACTGATAAACCTCTTCGGAACTCTACATGTCGAACCAGAAGATTGCTGAGGGATGAAACCCTCTGCTGATAACTCTTCATAATTCGGGGTATCAAGGGCGGCCATTTACAATGGAATTAGCTTCCGAAGAGTGATATAAGCCTAACCCTGGTAATAAATTAACGAATTCCTCCAGACATTAAGTAGAAGGACTAAGACCCTAAATGGCGGTCACCATAGAACCTTGTTTCTGATATATGAAAATTAAACAGATGGTAACAGAAAACACGCGGGTCCAAAACCATATTATCGAGTTCGCGGAAACACAACCAAATAAATATTCCATCACATAATTCTCTTGGAAGACCAAAGAAGGCCCAACCCAGAATCACAAATATATTAATAACGGAATCAAATCTCGAAGCAAGCAAGTGTTATTTTAGTCGTGTGCCAGAACATTCAATACAATGGCAGACTATTAAACATTTATCAATGAAACCCTCAAATGATACAAGATGAAAACAGCAGGAGAACTACACTGTACTGGATAGTAGCAAACTCTGAGATAGAAGCGAGAGTCGTAGCCTCATAGTAAAAGATATATACAACCTAGGGGTAAAACCCCTTGAAACCCTAACATTTAAAAGACCTAAATGCCATCAAACTAGCAGACACCATAATAATAGCAGAAGGCTGAGGCCAAACCTACGCTCTAACTCTTCCACTTTCAGTCAGAGAACACCCAACCGGAGTATGATCTTACCCGGATGTGGATGAAGACCCACGTTGAAGAAGCGCCTTCCCACTAGGGAAGGCTGAGAGCCACATTTCTGCAACCAAACAACCTGCGTGATAAATGCAGTCACAAGAAAATCGATTAGAGGGTCTGGCGAGGTAAATATCGAATACAGCTAAGAATGTTAAGGAAGAAAAGAATAACCTGTTACAAAAAAGAAACAAACTAATTACCTGTAGATAACTATCCACTGCCGGACTCTAAGGTAGAAACCGTAAAGACTTCATCAGCGTTGAACTGAGCATCCATATGTTCTACGCTAATGAAGGAAAGCCCTTATCCGAGCAGGCTCCGCTGGGGAACAGCATAGCGAATGAGGTCAATCCCATAGCAATCCGGAGAAGAGGGAAGCCCGAGAAGAGCTCCACCGTCGGATCGCGAGGAACGAGCTGCTCCGTTGATGAGGCGGGGTATCCAAGTGGAGCAGGTGAGGACGGATGGCCTGACCGGGCCACGTACAGGATGGGCAGGAAGAATTAATATCAACCTTATCAGACATGTCATGCCATATGATGACAGCGACAAGGAAAACACAAATCGGTATTGGAAATCAAGCCACGTGGTATGCAACCATAAAATCAAACCCTCTGACATTAAGCCGGTATTATGACATTGGAACAGCAGTATTAAACGTAAATGCCTGACCTGCGTATATATCTAAAAGACCACTGTATACGAGTTGTTAATTACAGTAATTTCTTTTAATGTGACTGTATATTAAAAAAAAAATTAAGTGGAGTCGTTACAATTATGCAAATGATTTACAATTATGCAAATGATTTGATATAAAGTTTTTGATTATGTAATATTGGAGAATTTAAGTGAGAGGGGAGGCAATTGGTATATTTTGACAATATCTAATTCTACTATTTTATGATATCCCAATTTGAAAAGAAATCACTTTGTGTTTTAGAATACTTATTGTAATGGGTAGTTTAGCGACTATCCATTCACATATTTTAGGGAATAAGTGGAAATTTTATGACATTTTTTTATTTTAGAATAAGGCATCTAAAATTTTAATTTAATTATCAATAATAAGTAGGTGGGTGATAGAGATTTGTAACCTTATTGGAATATTCTAAAATATTTTAATAGTCACAAATAAAAGATTGGGATTTATCTCAAAAAATAGTTATGTTTTTTCATCATTTTAATTAAATAGATTAATTAAAAAAACGTGATATGAAACTTTCTTAATTGATGTGTATAAGTAATGAGATATATAAAATTTATGAGTTATGAGTGTTTATATTCTTTGTTGGTCTGACACATATTTGGTGGTTTATATAAATATGTATTATTCTTATCAAAGAAATGATTTTCTATTTTATGAATGTTATTATTTTAATATATTTTGAAGATGTGATAAATATTAATTAATAGAGTTTTTAAACGAGCCTAGATCCATCTAACCACAAATCTATCATTCCTAGAAAGGGATTAAATCCATCTAGATACAAACCTTTCCTCAAATTATTAATGGAAAGTTATTAAATCTAATAATATTAATACTAGCAATTGCACAATATGTTACAAAAGAAACGCCTTAAGTCTGTAGCATAGGAAAGAGTATATGTTATGCTATTTAATTGAATATTTAACTTGTAAATTTGAATTATTTTATTTAAAAAGAAATTTTAAGTTGGGAGAATTGTTTGGATAAGGAATCTAGTTTTTTATAGCCTAAGGTGAAAGTAGATAGTATATAGAGTATATCCACTTAAGGACACAACAAACTCACTATATAACCAACCATATAATCGATGTAGAAATTATGTTGAGTTATAGTGCAATATTTATGAATGTAATAAAGACTACCTGTAATGAAAATTGATATCATTGTGAAAGTTATCTACAATTCAAAATGTTTGGAATTCCAACAATGAAAATTGTTGGCCATCATATGTTGGAGCCCTAAAAGAAAGTGCATTAGCCTAATGGATTGTTGATTGGTGAAACTGATCCCATTCCTTGGATTACAAGTAGACAGGAAAGAATGTTGTGGATTGGGGTTGTTGTAGGTTGAGAAATGATTATGAATAGAGGAATTGGACTATATGAAGAAAGTTTAACTCAACCATAGTTAAATCAAATTGATGGATTTATAATTTTAGCTTAAAGGACGACCTCTATTACAATGAGAGTTGGTGCAACAAGGAGCCTATGGTTGGGTGGAGTGTCCCTTTCTCACAATTAGTTAGTAGATACGTCCTACAAATATAAGTGTTCGTAACTTGTGATTATGTGCCATGGATTATATTACATTCCAATTTGTTCAATTCTATTTGCAAGTTTAAGTCTACATTTTAAATTTATGATTTATGATGACCAAATGGTTTAATTATATTACATAAGAAACTTATCTAAATTTCTCTCATACCCTTATATCAAATAATATTAATCTAGAGTAAAGTAAATGGGCATATGGACTGAACATCATGGATTTGCACGCTTGGAGAAAGACAAACATCGATGAAAGCAATCATTGTTGGCTTAAGACGTAAGTCGAACACTATCCTTGTTTGTACAAATATTTGGTCAAGCTTAACTTAAAAATTTTGGATTACCATGGGTATCTTATATCTACATCTACAAGTTAATAGTTCTCTAAGCATGCACATGGTATTTTTTCATAATATATTGGTATTTTATATCTAGATCTACAAGTTGATAGTTTGCTAAGCATGCACATGGTACTTTTTTAGAATCTAAATTCCCATCTAACTCTCTGGCATTTAGGGACTCTACCACAAACATTGATTGCATTTAATGGTCATGTTCATCCTATTGATCCTTCTTGGCATATGTTTGAATTGGGATACCACCCTAAAACAAACCTCAATAGTGTTTCTAAAGCTATTATTTTTTCCTAGGAATTCTCAACTGCAAATGATTGTTAGGCATGTATTTACTTAGTTATAAAAAATAATGAAGCAACATCGACCCATTGTTTTAGCTTAGATTCATAGTTTTAGCTTAAGGGTTGGCCTCTATTACAATGAGAGTTGTTGCAACAAGGAGTTTATGTTTGAATTTTAAATTTATGACTTATGACGACAAAATGGTTTAATTATATTGTATAAGCAACTTATCTGAATTTCTCTCATCCCCTTATATCAAAGAATTTTGATCT
>APFE031471510.1:0-20201 GCA_000404065.3 Pinus taeda
CTAATTGTGAGGAGACATGCCGCTCAGTCTAAATATTATGATTGTTATGTCAAAAGATCTTGAGTGATGGTTTCATTGCTTTTCAAAATCCGACATGATAAATATTATTAAGATGTTGTAATTGACTATGATTTAGTGAATGCTATGCCAGAAATATCAACATATGTCTCCTTTAGGCTTAGATTTGTTGATTGTGAAATCGAAGAATATGATATCAATGCAACTAATAATGAAGGGTTTCCTTCTTAGCATTTTCCCTCTCATCCTTCTTCTCTTTTTTCTTGCCTACCAAATAAACGAAGAGAAGTGGAAGAAATTAGAGCATTTCTTGATAATGTTGATTCTTCACATGTTTAATACATGGATTGGACCAGTATTGGAACCTCTCGAGTGAATTAATGTCATATCTTCACACGTTTAAGACATGTATTGGACCAGTATTGGAACCTTTCGAGTGAATGAATATAATACGAAGGGGTTATGAGATATGGAATTCCCAACATTGTTCCCCACTGGTGATGCTGATTGGTTGCAACCACATATTTGTAGTGTTGAACTTCATGATTATCCATTGCCATCTCGTAGGTACTATGATCAGATATTTCGAATCCATCCTCACTTTCGATATTATCTATTGAACATGATAATTCGACATCGAAGTGACTACAGTTTTTGTAAAGAAACACGTACATGATAAATCACCTACAACAATTAAAGAGTTGGTCACCAACTTTCTGATTTACCGGATAATATGTTACTAAGCATCTTATGAAGTTTGGTTCTTCTCTGGGAGGTACAAGAGCATACTAGACTAAGTGTTGAGTTGAATTGACTAGCATGATTATTTAGTTAGGATGTCCATCTTTATTTTTTACTTTCAATGTAGCTGACACAAGGTGGTGAGAGTTGCATAACCTCATGCTCATACATTTACATTCTTTTTCTTTAAATGAGCATCATATAAAAATTAATAATGTTATCGAGTACACTCATATTGTTTCCACATTTATGCAACATAGATTCAATATTTTTCGAGAGGAAGCTATCCAAATGTATCTTAAAGCTAAAGAATTATGGTACAGGTTTGTGTTGTTGAATTTATTTTCTATACTTTTTCGATTTTTTAGCATGATTCTATTTATATTATTTGTACTAACTATATCTTCATTTTCATCAGATATGAGTAGCAGCATAGAGGTTCAACACATATCCATGGTTTCATATGGTTGGAAGGCACTTCTGAAATGGAAAGTCATGATTGGTCAAATGGTTTGGATCTACAACTTGCAAAGAGATTCTTTGAAAGGTATTAACTTCATGGAATCCACATGACATACATCATCACAAAATAATGGTTCCATGAAGCCTCAAGGATGGCCCTTGCCTATTGAATAATGGTAATATTTCTCTTTTACAATCCTCATAATGATTATGAAGAATTGTTAAACCATGTCCAAAAGCACACAAAGTGTGGTGTAGATTCTTGTTTGTGTAAAAAAGGCACTATTCTGACATGTCGGTACAATGCTCCATGGGATCTTTGTGATTAATCAAGATTTTTCATAGATGATCAAGGAAGAAAAAAATATGAGCCGCAAGAAATGATGATAGGCTCAATGTACATAAAATTGACCTTCTAACAATGTGGCGTGCAAATGTTGATTGCCAAACAATTCTTTCTTGCTATGTTGTCTTGAAATATATTTCTAAGTATGCATCAAAAGAAGAAGAAAGGTCTTAATTTTATCATCATATGTTAATTAGAATTTCAAACTCTATTGGCTCTAAGGATCATGCTTTATATGCATATAGAAGGTTTCTTACAGAAATGATTGTTGACAGTGACATTGGAGCACAAGAAATGTACCATATGTTAGTTAAGCGACATCTTGTTGTTGGTAGTCATAAATTTGTTTCCTTAAATGTTGAAAGAAAGGTTTTAAGGAAAATCTCAAGGGATGGCTTGCAATGTTCACGTGAGAATACTTCTATTTGACGTTATTAGAAGAGACATTTTTTCCTTGAACATCTCTCCTTGATAGAAAGAACAAGATCTTGGACATTTGATAGCAAGTGTAAACAAGATCCATGGAAGCCTAGAGATGTTCATGTTATTGTTCGGGTTTGGCCATAGTTTTATTCTATTCCTAGTGCTGCTTTAGATGAATTTGACACATTGTGCTAAACATAATTTCTCTTTTAGAATCCATTTCGTGACATTCCTATAGAAATTGGCCTTTCAACTAAAAGTATTATTGAAAATTGGAGGATATTCCAATATCGAGCATGGCATGTTGATCTAAATCCATCAATTGTCAACAATATGGAAGATGAAGAAGATGGTGATTTTGATAAGCACTAAATGAATCTTGAAGATGATTTTCAAGAATGACATATTTTCTCTCAGTTGGTTCCACCAAATGATGTGAATGTTTCTGATGTTCACACCCTTGGTCGAAGGGAATTTCATATATCCTTTGACTAGGAAAGTACAACTATTTTTGATGATGTCACAGAAGAAGTTATTAATTTTCTAAGGAACACAAAATCAAGGGGTGATATTGTTGACCTTCCAAACAGAACATTTGTATTTGCACATTTATTGTCAGAAAAACAACGACTTGCTTTTGAAACTGTTATAAGGAACTTTGTTGAATATGAGATTTGTGAAGCCCTTCTCATGATTACTCATGATATTGCAGGCACTGGGAAGTCTTTCCTTATCCATTGTATTTTTTAAGCTCTTTCTGATTTATCAAGTAATGGAAGAAGCCATTTTCTTCTTCTTTCCCCAACAGGAATAGTTTCTTTTAATATACATGCAAAAACAAGAGACTCAGCTCTAAAAATTCCAATTAAACATATGCAGCCACTGTAGGGGAAGTCACTAGCAGTATTCCAAGAAGAAATGAGACTTATTAGATATATATTTATTAATGAAATGAACTTTTTAGTATTAACGATGTTTATGGAAATAGATGCTTAATTACGAGAAGCATTTCCAAAGAAAAGAATTGTCCTTTTGGTTGTAGACCAATCATCCTTGTGGACGACCTTGGCCAGCTGCCTCCTATGAGAGATCATCCTGTCTATTCAATTAATACCATAGGGAGTGTCTTGTTGAAAAAATTCAACATTGTTGTCACTCTTCAAACAATATTTCACCATGAAGGGAATAATGACAAACAATTTTTCTTTCATAGAGTCCTCAATAACATTAAAAATGTAGAACCTGTTCTTGAAGATTGGGCATTTCTTATGTCATGGGATAATATGAGGGTGCATCCTACATAAGTATATTTATTTACTGCAACTATTCACATGTCTCCAACAAATAATTTTGTCTCCTTCCATAAAATGCATATGTTAAAATCATTAAATTCTCCAATTGCATGATATATTGCTGAGTATTCAAGGTGTTTACAAATCATTGGTGCTAATGATGATCAATTGGACTGTGAAGTTTTTTGTGTCATAGTCAGTGTGTTATGTTAACATGTAATTTGTGGGTTGAAGCTGCCTTGTTGAATGGTTCACTTGGTTATGTTAAGGATATATTTTCTACGCCTACCATGAAGGCACTTCAACTTCCAATGTTCACAAATATTGTTTTTTATAAGTATGTTGGTGTTCCATTTGATGCAAGTAATCCAAACATTGTGCCTATCACACCAATGATAAGAGGAAATCGAAAACAAGTTCCTTTGAAGATGGCATGGGCTCTTACATCCACAAGTCACAGGGTTTGATTTTATAACAAGCGTTAATTGGCATCAGGAATAAAGAGCAGTAAGGCCTTACCTTCATAGCCATATCAAGAATGAAATCAATATATCGTTTATGCATTGCACCACCTTTCTCTTTTTAGCATTATGACAAGATGAAAGATAGTTCATATGTTAAAATTAGGAAGAAATAAATGGAGCGTTTCAAGTCCATACCGCTATGGCATACAACTAATAACATTGTGACCTTTTTTATAGTATGTTTTTTGGATTACTTATATTGTCCTCTTGATTTACTTTTAATACAATAATTGTTTTCATATATTTATGAGATTAATACATTCATCATATTCATAGTAATATTTGAGAAAGTTTTTACATCATTTCTCATTTTGTTCAATTTTTTTTTTTTTTTGAAGTGTCTATTGTTCTTTTCTTTACAATGAAGCATTCATACATAAACACAGAGCTATATGAACCAATCATTCAAAATCAATTTCATAAATGGTTCATATTGATATTAATATTGTAGATTCATATTACATCATGAAATGAAAAAATGTAGCTTTTGAATATTGGCGATCGTTGTGGCCAATATTCATTTTTTAAATAGTGGCCATGGTTTTATTTGATTTCCATGGCCTTTTTACATTTTATTGTGAAATGAGGTTTATCTTTGTAGAATGTTTTATATCACTTGGTTCATGTAATATTAGATTATTTTATAGCAAGAGGTTTATAACATAATTTTTATTTTTCATAAATAAAAATGGGGTGTTATGTTTTATGTATATATTTATCTATAAATGTGTATGCTTATTTGTTTGTGTGTGTCTATATTAATTATGTTTTCATTTCTTTGTCTTTCAAATGCAGATATGGACAATAATGATGTCATATATTATTCAAGAATAGTGTGCAATATTGTTGGAGCAATAAGTTTTCTTTCGTATCTTCGGAACACGTTTGATAGAAACATGGATTCCACCCTACTTTTATTGATGATAATCTTTGTGTGCTAGAAAAAATGAAAACACATGTAAAATACTTGTTACCCGTGCACTAAAGGGACTCTGGGAGGAGAAGTATAAGGAATTGGTTGGAAAGCATTAAGTATTCTGATCATTATCCTGTTTATTGGAATTGGTGTCGCTTTTGTCATTGGTCTAGTTGTGTTTTGTAAGAGGCTATTCCATTTTGTAGTGGAATTATTTGATGCAAATAAAACATAAAATATATGTTAAGACTCGATGTTCTTTCTATGGTTGTAATGTTGGTGAAATTGATTTTTTTTTTCTCGTTCTTGTTGTTATGTAGAAAAATATATATCTATGGCCTTAAAATGTCCTATCATGTTGTTCTTCTTTAAATGCAATGTGTGCAATTTAGATGTGTTTTTTTCATTTATGTTCCTTTGCTCCAATGGTCGTGTTACTATTTTATTTTTTTTCTCTTGCATTTGTTTTGGTCTTTTGTATGAGTCCCTTCATTTTGTTCATGTCTTTCATAAATGAAAATATTATTGACGTTTATAATATATATTGTTGGGGCCTTCATGTTCTGTGTTTATATCAATACTATTGAGACTTATACTATTAATTATATTAATATATTGATATCAATGTATTTATTCTTTAAAGTTTATTTATTGTTTATAATGTAGTGATATAAATGTATTATTATTAATGTATTCATATTAAATTTTTGTATTGATGTCTTAATGGTTTACAATGTGGTTCTTATAATGATTGTGGCTTATGTTTATTATTATTTCCGTTTATGTTTATATTATTGATACCATGGATTTAGGGCTTAGGGGTTTTAAAATATTTAATATAACATATATTCCTTCATTTTCAAAACGAATCATCGTGAGCATTGTCGAACGTTGTGTTATAACAAATATTGTCATCAAATGAAAACCATAATAAACCATGGTGAATCATGGTCAACCCTGGTCCAACATCACATTGTAACAAATGTTGTCTCAATATGAAAATCAACGATCGTGAAGGATGATCATTGATATTTATTTTTCGAGTTATAATATTTATCGTGGGCTTTAATCAACTTTGTTTATAATATTAACCCAATGCAGTTAAATAACAATCCATTGGGTTTATTAATCATTTTTTTATAATATTAATGCCTTGGGTTTATAATATTAAAAATGCATTGGGTTTATTTGTCCCTTTTATTTATATTATTAATAATCCCTTGGATTTATAATAATATTCCCTTCAGTTTATTAAACCCTAATATTAAGGGTTTAATCTGTTATGTTTATAATTCCTATCCTTTTATTTTACTTATTCTTTGTGTTTATAATACTAACAATCTCTAAGGTTTATTGATCACTTGGGTTTATAATATTAATAATCATCCAAGTTTATCAATCCTTTGTTTTTAGAATATTAATTGCTAGGCTTTATTTATCTTTTATGTTTGTAATATCGATCCCTTGTGCTTCTTGATACCATAGATTTTTAAATATTTATCCCTTGGGTTCACTAATTCATTTGGTTTAGAATATTAAATGGTTGGGTTTGTTAGTTCTTGGGTTTATAATATTAAATTCTTAGGTTTTTTTGTTCTTTAAGTTTAAATATAATAATTAATTGGTTTTATCAGTTAGTCCCTTGGGTTTATTAATCCCCGATATTAAGGTTTAAATAATAGTCCTAAGGTTTAATATTAATCACTTAGGTTTACAATGTTTATCCCTTCATTTTATCAACCTATTCGATTTATAATATTAACAATCCCTAGGGTTTATTGATCCCTTGGGTTTATAATATTCATGGTCGTGTGTGTTTATCAATCCTTTGGGTTTAAAATATTAATTCGTAGGCTTTCTAAATCCCTTCTATTTTTAATATTGATCACCTAAATTTTTTTATACCTTGGGCTTCTAATAGTCTTCCCTTGGGTTTATTAATTCCTTGTGTTTATAATATCAAATTTTTGGGCTTTTTTGTTCTTCAAGTTTATAATATTAATAATTCCTTTCGTTTATCATTTAATCCCTTGATTTTATTAATCCTTTTAGCTTAAAATATTAATTCCTAAGGTTTATTAATCGTTTGGGTTTTTAATATTAGTTCGTTGGGTTCATTGATTGCTTGGGTATATTGATCCCTTGCATTTATTAGTAATTTGTTTTTATAATAGTAATGCCTTGGGTTAATAATATTAATAATGCTTTGGGGTTATTGATCTCTTGTATTTATGATATTAATAATCCCTTAATTTTATAAATCCCCAATATTAAGGGTTAAACATTCGTCAAACTATTTATGATTATGTCAATATCACAATAGATTAATATAATATCGAAATCAAGCATGGTCAGCCATGTTTGTTTTAGTGTTTATAATAGTCATGTTAGGGTTTATATGTGTTGCGTTTATAATTTTTATCGCTTACGTTTATTATTCCCTTGGGTTTATAAAATTAATCACTTAGGTTTATTAATTTAAGGGTTCATATTCCTAGGGTTTAATATTATTCACCAATGGTCAACAATAAATAACCATGTTTGATCATGGTCAACCATGGTCCAACATCGCATTGTGTCGAGGATTGTCAATCTTGCTAAAAAAATTGTATTTTAGTGTTTTTAATATTTATCTAAGGGCTTTTATATCTTGGGTTTATAATATTACTCCCTCGGCTTTAATATTATTCCCTTGGGTTCAAATTACCTTGGGGTTTTAGTTTTAATCCCTTGGGTTTATTATTCCTTTGCTTTTATAATATCAATCCATTAGGTCTATTATTCCCTTAGGTTTATAATATCAGTCATGGTCAACCATTGTTAATCATAGCCAACCATGATCAACCGTGGTTGGAGATTGCATTGTGACAAGGATTGTCTCATCATGAAAATAAACCATGTTTAATTTAGTATTTATAATATTTATATTAGGGTTTACCTATGTTCGGTTTAATATTCTTCCCTTCGGTTCATAATCCCTTGGGGCTTTAGTATTGATCCCTTGGGTTTATGCTTCCCTTGGATTCATAATATCAATCCCTTGGGTTTATTATTAACTTGGTTTATAATATCAATCATGGTCAACCATGGTCAGCCATGGCTGATGATGGTCAAGCATGTTTTATAGAATCAAACATGGTCAACCATGGTAAATCATGGTAAAACATGTTTAAACGTGCGTTGTGACAAAAATTATCTCGATATGAAAATGAACAATGATCAACCATTGTCTAATGCCACATTGTGACAAAGATTGTCTCGATATGAAACTTAACCATGGTCAACCATGGTTGAACATGGAATTATGATGAGGATTGTCTCAATATGAAAATCAACCATGATCAACCATATTCCAATGTCACAATGTGACAAAGATTATCTGGATATGAAAATTAACCATGGTTAATGATGGTCCAACATGGCATTCTGATAATGATTGTCTCAATATGAAATCAATCGTGGTTAATCATGTTTATTTAAGTGTTTATAATATTTATCTTAGGGTTTATATATGTTGGGTTTATAATATTAGTCCGTTGGGTTTAATATTATTCCCGTGGGTTCATAATACCCTCAGATTTTAGTATTAATCCTTTGGGTTTGTCATTCCCTTGGGTTTATAATATTAATCCAATGGTTTTATAAATATTAGTCATGGTAAACCATGGTCAATCATGGCGAACCATGTTCAACCATGGTTAAACCATATGGATATGGAAATCAACCATGGTCCAATGTTTTGTTCTGGACAAAGATTATCTCAATATGAAAATCAATCATGTTCAACCATGGCTAACCATCATGCAACAGTGCATTGTGACAAGGATTGTCTCTATATGGAGATAAACTATTGGGGTTTTAGTATTAATCACTTGCATTTATTGTTCCTTTGAGTTTA
Organism: Pinus taeda; assembly: GCA_000404065.3. Taxonomy (NCBI): domain Eukaryota; kingdom Viridiplantae; phylum Streptophyta; class Pinopsida; order Pinales; family Pinaceae; genus Pinus; species Pinus taeda. The sequence continues at coordinate 8,621 of APFE031471510.1, forward strand.
TAATAGAAATCATTTGTGTTTATTATTCCTCACTCAACCATGGTTTATTATGATGTAAACCATGTTCAACCATGGTCCCAAACTGAATTATGATAAGGATTTTCTCAATATGAAAATCAATTATGGTCAATCATGTTTATTTTAGTGTCTATAATATTTATCTTAGCATTTATATACAATTGGTTTATAGTATTAGTCCCTTGGGTTTAGTATTATTCCCTTGACTTCATAATCCTTTGGGGTTTTAGTATTAGTCCCTTGAGTTTATAATAACAATCCATTGGGTTTATAATACTAATCATTGTCAATCAGGTCAATCATAACCATCCATGTTCAACCATGCTCAAGCAACGCTAGATATGGAAATCAACCATGGTCAACCATGGAATAACACTATGTTCTAATGAAGATTGTCTCAACATGAAAATAAATCATTGTCAACCATGTTTACTTTAGTACTTTTAATATTTATCTTATGGTTTTTATACATTTGGTTTATAATATTAGTCCCTTAAATTTAATATTATTCTCTTGGGTTCATAATCCCTTGGATTTTTAGTATTAGTCCCTTGGGTTTTGTTGATGCCTCGAAAATCGCTGCAACAACATTGGGGAAACCACCCGGTCCGGACCTTAGTACAGCTCCTTTTCCGTTTGGGATAGTGGCTCCGACTGGGGATAATGGGACAAGTTTCCCAGAAATAGATAAAATGGGATGAGTGAATGTTTTATAAGTAACACTGGTGATAGGCGAAAGACTAATACTATTGACAAAATATAAATAAATGAAACTATCCCGGGAATCTATTGAGCTCTTAAAGCGTAGCTTTTGATGCTCTATATCTGAAAGATAAACATATAGATGTTTGTATCTTTAAGACATAGATATTGAATTATTTAGGATTGTTGTGCTTAAATAGTTAAGGGCAACGATTTAAAGCGATATTACTAAACTTTGCACATCTATATCATCAACATATACATCATTAAAAGTAAAGGCATATCATATAAACACCCAATAGTGGAATGAACAAGATTAGTCGTTATAGCGCATGCATACAATTAACGATAGCAAGATAATTACATAACAATTCATATACACAGAATGACTTAAGACAAAGATAGAAGTACCATTTGAGCTGTAGGCCAATCCCAGATATCAATCGCTATGTGCGGCTTTTCCTTTAACACATAAACATTCCTCAATCAATGACAATAGTGCACAATTGAATCAAGAAATTTCTCCATTAAAGTAAAAGCGACTGGTTGAGTTTCATAAAAGAATAAAGGCTGAAGCACAATAGTGCAAACTTCAGTCTGTTAAGTCTATTACAGAATTTTACGACCCTTTCTAAAGACATGAAAGGGTCTATAAATACTATACTAATCTAAATATCTATAAAACAGAAATGCTAATTAAGATGATATCAATAACTGTTGATGCTATTTTTGCTGGCGATCTGAGGAGACAGAGGATGATTCATTCTGTCGGCTGCTTTCCTTTGAACCTGAGCTGATTAATGGCAAGCATTGGCTCAATTTCAGGAGGTTTGTTGAGCCGTGAACTGAGCTGGGCAGCGTAGGTGGCGTCTTGGATATCGGGGATCATGCATTGGATAGCATCTGTTAAACACTTGAGGGCGGCTCTTTGTTCACGAGGCTTGATTAGGAAGTGCCAATATGTTTCCATGGTTAAACTATTAACTCCTGCAAATAATCTTCCTCTACCTTCTAACTCTGGATAACAGGTTTGTTCCAATGCATTTGTTGTAGTAATCTTTCCAGGCGTGCATTGGGAAATCATGTTTGCTAGATAGAGAGTGTCATTAACTAGATCAACTAAATTATTAGAAGTTAATCTACATCTTGATGCTGCTGTCTCTGCCTTTAACACCTGTGTGTGCCATTCTGTAAACAGTATGTCTTTATGAACCTCAAGTATCCTAGGAAAATTGGATTCTTTTCCTGACTTCGAATCTTGCCATTCAATATATGCAGTAATAGCTTCATCGGCTTGATTCAAGTCATCCCTGACTTTCTCCACCTGTTCGTTTATAGATGTAGTTAATTCACAGAGTGGCTCCGCTTGAGATAGTTGTTGACACAGTAATTTGATTTGTGATATTAGCGCATTGTTTATCAACATTGCCTCCTTCTTGAATTCTGTTATCTGCGGATCTCCTTTAACTTTCTCTAGCTGCGCTGTTATTTGAGCGATATGCTCATCCTTAGTTTTCATTAACTGCTCATTCGCTGCTTTTAATTGCTCCAAAGCCTCCGTTAATTCATTTTATTTTTGGATTGCTGCCTGATTAATCCTCTGTTTCTCTTCCTCGCATTGCTGAGCCAATTGGCTATTTATTTGTTATTGCTCCACTAACTGTTCGTCGGCTTGTGTTGTCCTCTGTTGTTGTGCTGCTAATTGCTCTTCTGCTTGCATTACCTTCTGTTTTATTTCAGCTAATTCTGTTTGCGAGTTGGAGATTTCCTGGTCTTTAGTCTTTAACAAAAGACTTACCTTCGATGCTTTGTCGATGGTTGCAGCTGAATAAGCTCCAGCATACTGTGACAATTTAGTCAGATCATCGGAGGGATCCAGTTTCTCCTTCCACACTACATTGCCCATAACCATTTGTTCTTAAAAGATGGAAGGTTGATCAAGCCTTCGTCTCTTCTTCGATCATTTCACCACTGCTCTGTGTTTTGGGCTGTAGAAGACATTCAATGGAGGAATATCTTCTACTTGTAGAGCGATTTGGTCGCTAGGACCTTTTGGGATTATTTCCACATCTTTAGTTTTAGGTGGGCCGCTAGTTCCACTCAGAACTTGAGATGAGGTATCATCCTGCACACTGTTGGTTTTAGGAGTATCAGTATTCTATGAGTCTTTTCCCCCACTGATAATGGTGCTGAATTGCTGCCATTCCTTTTGCAGTTCAGGGTCTGTGATAGCACCCATGTTAGTATCGGTGGTGGTTTGTTTAGACTGAGAATCCTTTAGCAATTGTTCTTGTTTTTCCTTCTCTTTCTGCTCCTGTTCCTTCTGCCGCATTTCTGCTTGCTCTCTTTGCTGGTTGTCCTCCTGCTCTTTGCGCTGTCTATCTTCCTCTTCTTTATTTGAGCACTCTTCCTGCTCTTTCCTTAAGCGCTCTTCTTGCTCTTTCCTTAGCTTCTCGTCTTGATATTTCTTTTGTTGCTCTTCCCGCTCCTTATTGTTGGTCTCTGTTGTAGCAGGAGGTTCCTTTATTTGTTGTTGGCCAGGCTCGCTTGATGATGCTGCTTGGGTCGTCATTAATAGATCTAGAGGTAGAGTTTGCAACCTCTGCTCTCTGAGTTTATTAAACTCACTTAACCCTTCATCGTTGTATCGCATCTTGGCGCATTCTTTGGCTTGACCTATTGATTCAGCTGATTTGAAAACATCATCAAACATGTCTTCTTTATGATCAAATGTTGCTAATTTGGCATGTTCCAAAGCAGCATATGCCGTTCGCTTCGGGTCGAATGCCCTATTTGGAATTGTAGCTAGATTTAGAGCTTGAATCTTCGTGGCTTCTTTTTCCGCATGTTTTAGATCATGCAGGGTGAAGACTCCACATCTGAAGGGGAAAGTAGGCTAGCCCCCTTTCTTTTCCTTTTTGAGAGTCAGGGTGGTGCTTTCAGCTGTAATCTGGTATGAAATTCCCCTTGCTAACAGTTTGTCAGGGACATATAAAGGAAGGACATGAGGATTGGCTTGGCTTCCAAAGACTCTAACATAAGTGAAATACTCTTCACCAAACCAACTAGCCACTGCTGGCAAGTCAAAAGAGGCTAGGTAGGAGATCCTTGGAATAGGCTTATCAAAAATTGAATAATAAACAGGAACCATGAAACCATTACAAATCTGATACATGTGGTTTTTATAGGATGACTTCCACATCTTGCGATGATAAATATGAATGGGCGAGGGGTCCTGTGTGGTCCACCTCCAACCAAGAATAGGGAATTCAGAATTAAAACACAAGGTATCTAGGACATATGCACTATAGTAGAACGGGGGAATTTTCCTCTCAGTGACTCTAGTTTTGTTCCTGAAGTCACTAACAGCAAATGCTAGCTTATCCGAAAGGATAGTAGCCCAATCCATAATCGTGCTGTTCACTACCGCTTCCATGAGAGGAACCATTTCAATGGTAAAAACGGTAGAATCGTGCAAACCCCACAATCTACACATCATTATATCCGCATAGCAATAAGGAGAACACAAAGAGTCGACTGAGTAGTTACCGGAGGATTCATGCTTGTGTTTATTTGGATTCTGCCTCCATTCCTTGATAGGTTCGGACTCGATCTCGTTCTCACTTGCAAATTGTTTCAAAAAGGCGCTATTATATATCTTCTCCGGCTTAGGAAAATGATACATTTGCCTAAGATCTGCTGGCTTAAATGACCCAAAAATCCTCCCATCCTTTGTGATGAAAGTTCTATCTGTGATGGGGATTTCTTGAATTGCCCATTTCACAACATCGGTATATGGGAGAATTTGCTCCCTTGCTGCTATCCTATGGAGGAAGGAATCGGCCAAATCCTTGAGAGAACATTCCGACTTCTTTAGTGAATCCACGGTAGCTTCTTCTACCGTCTGCGTTGGTTTCTTGGCCTCTATAAAATCATAAGTTCCTTGCCAAGTTGTTTTGGCGAGGCCTGCGCATGTTGTGTCGGATATTAAGCCCTTTTTGCTATTTACCACCGCTTGTCCTGCAATTGGTGGGTTTGAAACACCTGCAACTTTCTTCGACTTTTTACCCATCATGTCCGAATTGCTGTGTAAGACTGTATTCTGCACAGAGAGGCAATTTTGGCGTAACACAGAGATAGCAATAAAACTCACAGTTGATAGCAAATGAAAAGATGAACGTTGATATACTTTATTTTTTGTAAAACCGGCGTGGAGACAATCTATAGGCAGATTTTAGGACATGGATCCATTAAGTGACCGTATAGAGCCTGCCACCTTATAAATGCCCATTATTCCAATATTTGGTCGAAGATTTGTTAAAGCATGCAATGGGCATATTGGCGGCCAAATAGGAGTGATTATGCCTTAAATATCATTAAATCGGGCTTTCCAATCACTTTAACGGCTTTGCGTTGAAAACAGTGCCTTATCGCATCGCATCGGGAGGGGCATGCATGACTGGTTTAACAATGCTTGAGTATCGTCGATCGCCGATTGCGATATCACATCGGCGAAAGGCATATGCGCAATAGAGATGAAACAAGGGGACCCGCCGATCGCCGATTGCGATATCGCATCGGCGAAAGGCATATGCGCAATAGTTTCAAAAGGGGATGAGCCGATTACCGATTGCCGATTGCCGATTATTATATCGCATCGGGGCTTTTAATATAGGGTGCTTTAGTGGTGCGCAAGGGAATTTCCGATTGCTGATAGCATTATCGCATCGGCGGAAAACCTTTTGGCCATTTGTTGCATCCTTTATGTTATTGCGATATGCGATCTTGCGATCGTTTTATCGCAATAGTCGAGTATTCGCTCTTATTTTCATTTTTTAAATAGATATTGCTTTTTTAAAGGGTTTATTCATAAAGCGCTCCTTTGATGATCGGATTTTTATAAAGTAAAATTTTTGATATCAATTTTATTTTTAAAGGGACCCATTTCATATTTTAATGTTTTTTGTGAATGGAAATAACATGAAATGGGGGGTTATTTGCAAAGCACAACAATTGGAGATTCACTGGAAGAACCAGTTATCTCTGGAAAAATAAAAAATACTTTAAAACTTTTTTTGAAAATAGAGTTCCACTATAAAGGAAAATTCTGATATAACTAGGTATCTATGCATTCTTAATATCACAAAAGTAATTTTGGTAATCTCCTCCTTTTGCTAATTTAAAATTGATACATTTTAAGTTTCAAATAGGCCTTTATTGGTTTATAATGATAGAAATAGAAACATCCTTCCAAATCAGCTTTTATAGTAAACTTGCCTGTCATAGGTAGAGCCTCTGCTGCCAGCAGACGTTTATAGTCTCGACAGGGATACCTTTTAACCATATAATTGTCCATTGTCTCATCCAATAAAGAGTAAGATTATCAGAATGAATTCAAAACATGCTTTCATATTTTGTTCATCTTTCTTTCTTTCTTTTTTTTTTTGTCATTGACAGGATAAAAAGCCATTGCCCTGGTTTGGTGGCCAGCTATTGACAATGCCACTCACTGGTAGTAGTCTAACTGAACAAGCTAGCTCGTGATGAGACTCCTTGTTTTGAAATTTCAAGCCATTACCCTGTTTTGGTAGGCAGTATTGGTAATGTCAGTTAAGCTATTTCCCTATGAACATGGTAAGAAGGCTTGTAATAAGACCTCTTATCTTTAATATCTTTATATTTTAGAATTACACTCTGAAAAATCATCGTCTTTAATGAATGAGATGGACAATCTCTTCTTTGAGAATTGATGGATGACAGGTTAAGAGTTGAAGATGCTGATATTGAATTGACTTCCATTCCTGATATTGATAACCTTTTGGGACCAATTTGAAAACAGAGAATGATTCTCATTACTTTTATGCTCTTAGGAGGAGTTGATCAAACTTAATTTGTGATTTCAGAATACAATGATATCTAATTTCCCAAAATTATCCCTTTTGGTTGAAAGTTCTATTACTTGAAAGCAAATATTCATGATATTTCTATGAGACAACTTTTTCAGATATAGTGAAAGGTCAATGGAATATGCCTTTAAACTTTATTCCCTAAAACCTACAAACTAAGAAAAATTCTAAAAAGCAAACAAGAAGGGAGAAGGGGTCACCTTCTCAATTGAAGAACTTTTTTAGGATAAGGCCATTTACAGGGAGAGACTCCCTCACACCTGTTAAATCTTGCAATAGAAAGGTTGAGTGGCCTATTTTTTCACAGATCTAAAATGGTCCAAGCCACAACTTTGGAACTTGGTGTGTTTGCCTTTGTCCTCATGGGCTTTATCCCATTTCAGAACTAGATCGCCAATTTGGAATTGTTTTGACCCTGATGAAGCTGAATCAAAAGATGCTTTGATGATTTGCTGATGTTTGGCATGGGTATCCTTGGCTTTTTCTCTCTCTTCTTCTAGTTTTAAGATTTGATCATATCTGAGCTGAATGGAAGAGGAGGGAGCTTCTTCGATGAACTGTACTAGGGCTAAAGAATGAAGAACAAGATTTGTCGATAATATTGCTTCTTTTCCATATACAAGATTGAACGGAGAGGTCCCTATGGAAGCCTTGTGTGTTACCCTATCAGCCCATAATTCAAAGATTAAAGATTTGTGCCAATTCCTATGATTTTGTTCGATTGTTCTTTTGATGATTTTAATCAGATTCTTATTAGTGGATTCTGCCAAACCATTACCCTGAGGATAGTAATTAGCAGAATACTTTAATTTAAATCCTCTCTTGATAGCAAAATCAAACATAGAATTGCCTGAGAAATAAGAAGCATTGTCAAATACAAGAGCAGTTGGGACACCAAACCTGGTAATGATGAATTGGTCTATGAATTCAATAATTGCTTCGGCATTTGCTGTCTTCAAAGGGATTGCTTCAACCCACTTAGTGAAATAATCGGTAGCAGTAAGAATATACTTATGTTGCTTGGAAGAAGGTGGATTAATTTCTCCGATAATATCCAATCCCCATTGCTCAAATGGTTGTTCAATGTTGACTGGTTGCAAAGGGAAAGCTGATTTTGGTTGTCTTCCACTAGCAGTTTGGCAATTAAGGCATTTCCTTACATACTCGTGTGCATCTCTAAATAGAGTTGGCCAATAATATCCAGCATGAATAATCTTGTGAGCTGTTGTATCAGCTCCAAAATGTCCCCCTGCTGGTCCATCATGTAATTCCTGCAATACCTTTTGAGTTTCAGCTTTCTCAAGGCATCTGAGTAAAACAGAATCATAATTCTTCTTGAAAAGCACATTATCAATAATTGTAAAATTCTTTGCTTTCAACCTGATGGCCCTTTTGTTTTTGTAAGACAAATTTGGAGGAGCATAACCATTTTTTAAATAAAATATCAAATCTGCATACTGAGATTCGGAATCAGTGATACTTACCTGATTGATTTCTTCAGTTGGATCAGTGTCGCTTGATTCGGGAATGTTGGAAGCTCCTGCCAGTATCCTGCAAAAACCTTGGCCCCTAACAATCTTTGCTGGCCTAATTTCTAAGTCATATTCTTGAAGCGCTGTAACCCAGTTTGCCCTTTTTTCACCCAATTCCTTTTGTATTAATAGTTGCCTAACAGCTAGGAAAGGAACTATCACTTTTGTGTGGGTTTTGAGAAGAAAGGGTCTATAATATTTGACTGCTTTAAACACAGCAAAAGCTTGTTTCTCTACATCAGAGTAATTCAATTCGGCACCTTGAAGATTTGAGCTAAAAAATGAGATGGGTGCCTCCAAATTGTGATCATTTATTTGGGTAAGTACTGCTGCATATGAAGAACTAGATGCGATATTATACAAGGTGAAAGGATTAGAGAAATTTGGAGTAATTAAGGAGGGGGCGTTGATAATGGATTGCTTTATCAAATCAAAAGCTTCTTTTTCTATTAATCCCCACTTAAAGACGGTATTTTTCCTAATCATTGCCTAGAGGGGCAAAATAATTTGAGAAAAATCAGGTAAAAATCTTTTAACAAAATTAATCTGGCCAAGAAATGACTGCATCGATTTCTTATTATGCGGGAATGGGATCTCAGAAATCTCTTTGATCCGATCAGGATCAATATAAATGCCATCCCGGGAAACAACAAAACCCAGGAGTTTCCCTTGATCAAGAGCAAAGAATGACTTTTTGGGGTTAAGAGAAATTCCATACCTTTTACACCTTTGAAAGATCTGGTTTAAGTCATGTAAATGATTAGACCTCTCTTTAGAAAACATGGTTATGTCGTCTAGGTAGACGACCACTGTTCGATTTATCAATCCCCTGAAAGCAGTATCCATAGCTCTTTGGAAAGTCGCTCCTGCATTTATAAGTCCAAAAGGCATCTTTTGATATGCGTATCTCCCCCATTTTGTTCTAAATGTAGTTTTAAGCTGGTCATCAGGATGAACCAAGACCTGGTTGTATCCTAAAAAACCGTCTAGAAAGGACATCAATTCAGAACCTACTACTGATTGGAGTATTTGCTCCATAGTAGGCAATGGGAAATTGTCTTTCAAACTTGCTCTGTTTAGATTCCTGAAATCAATACAAATTCGAATGTCACCATTCTTTTTCCTGACAGGCACCATATTAGAAACCCAATTGGAATGTCGGACTGGAAAGATAATCTTGGCTTTAAGGAGTTTGTTAAGCTCCGACTTAATCTGGCTTTCCAAATTTGGGTGTATTTTTCTTAACTTCTGCTGAATCGGCTTTTGATCTGGAAGCATTGGAATAGTATGCTGGATAATAGATGTGTCATAAGTCTTTAAGTCATCATATTTCCAAGCAAAAACGTGTTTATTTTTCCTTAATAGCTTAACAAATGATTCTTTCTCTTCTACAGAAAGTCCTAATCCTAAATTCACATTTTGAGGAGCTTGGTCAGTACCCAAATTTATCAATTCAAACCTTAAGGTGGAGCTTTGGATCTTTGTATTAGTTACAGGTTTAAACCTGTCTTTTATATCATAAAGATCTTCTAGTTTTACCACAGGCTTAGGAATTGCATTTTCTTGAGGTCTTTCCTTTATTTGAGAGTCGTGCTCATCCTCTTCAATGATTTGATTGTCATAAGACTTTTCAGAAGTTAAAAATTGAAAAATATCATCATCATGATTAAATACTCTCAAATTAGTGATGTTGTCAGGAATTGAAGGTCTGAAAATCAATTCTACAGAAAACCTATCAGGGTTGTAGTCTTCCGAAGGTAGGAGCTTGGAGGCTACATTGGCTAGTAAGTCGGCAGCTGAATTCTGGGACCTAGGAATGGAGGAAATGTTAAATGATAAAAAATGTGAAGTAAGGTCTTGCACAAGCGATTGGTAGTGCTTAAGGTGATTGGAAAGGCAATGAATTGCATTTCTAACCTGCTTAATAATAATTTCTGAATCGCCGAATACTTTAAGATATTGCACTTTAAGGCCGATTGCTTTATATAAACCCTGGACTAGGGCTTCGTATTCGGCTGTGTTGTTAGTGCATTCGAATTCTAACCTGCAAGACAGCATTGTCTTTTCTCCATGTGGACTAACCAAGATGCATCCTGCTCCTGAACCTTCACTAGACTTGGAGCCATCAAAATACAAAGACCAAAATAAAGGAGTATTAACATTCATATTTACAGTTTTGTCATGATCATTAAAACACCTAGACTTATCTGATTGTGAAAAATTTTCAATCTGAGATGTAAAATGATTAACTGAGAAAGGGGAGGGTTGGGCAACAAAGTTGCCAAAAAATGATTCTGATGAATAGTTGCCCAAAATGTTGTTATTGAAAGCCACAGGATGGTTTTCCTGTTCAAAATCGGTAACTGTATGGGTCATATGTTTTTCTCGGTCTATCTTTATTTGATTTGGCTTACCTTTATAAGGAAGCCACATGTGTGACCAATTAGTAGAAATGTACCCATGTAATTTTTCGAACCAGTCTCTACTCAAAATCAAACTGTAAAACTCAGGTATATGGGCTACAAGAATGTCAATCCTTTGTACTATTCTAAGATCAACAGATAACCTGATAGTTACGGAATTAATTTCTCCAACCACCTGCACCTTAGTTCTGTCTAATTGAACAATATGGATGGCAGACTTCTGGGGCTCTATGTTCAATTTGGAACATACTGAAGCTGGAATTATGTTAGAAGATGCCCCTGAGTCAATTAAACAATTGTGCAGGTTTCTGTTATAGATTTCATAAGTCAGGAGGAATGGTGGAGTATGAGAGCTTGACCTGTCCCCAATTAGAACTGAATCTGTAGCTTCAACCATACCTGGAGGGGATTGGCCTGAATCATTAGCAGCTTTTGAACTAGGAAGGGGAGTAGAAGGAACAACATTGAATTCTTTAAGAAGTAACTTTTGCTGATGCTTTAACTTGCTAAGCTCAAACATAGTTATGTTGGCTTTGGTCTTTTTCATGTCATCAACAATGATGTATTCCATTGCATCAAATACCACTAACGTCTTAGATGTTGAAGGAGAATTAGAAGTTGAGGGTTGGTTTTGAGGGACAACTGCAGGTGGTTTCTTTGGAGGTACTTTTTCCTTCGTTGTAGTAGCACCTGCGCTCCTTTTCTTTGAAGTCGCCTGGGCAGGTTCAGAAGTACTTTTACTTCTGGTGGTGACTGGGAAGGCTTCTTCTTCATTATCAGTATCAGGATCGGGGAGTATGAAATCCCACATTCCATGACACTCAGCTACTTCTTCTTCATCGTCAGTTGGTGGAGTTGCTTCTTCTTCTTCCTCTTCCTGGTCTGAATCTGCATTAGATATGACATTGGGCGGCTTTGTTTCTATTTTCTTATAAGTCCTAAAAGGTCTTTTGTTTGAAGTTTCGGCCACCTGTTTCTTTATGTCAATCATTTCGTTGGA
>APFE031471517.1:0-11980 GCA_000404065.3 Pinus taeda
ACCTCTAGTTTATTTACATTTTCATTTATTTACCATACCTCTTGTTTATTTATATTTTATTTATTTACCATACGTCTAAAGTAAGTATAAAAATAGGTTTTATTTATTTACCATACTTCCCATTTATTTATATTTTTATTTATTTACCATAACTATGTTTTGGGTGTTCATAAACCTCTTTATATTTTAGATTTATATTGTGTTTATACATAATAATAATTAGATCGATTTTTAATTGCTAAAAGTTACATATTAAACGTTTATGTTTACATTTACGTTTACATTTACATGTTTAATTGAGCTCCACTCCATACAGGGCTATAGAGAACCTCTGGACGCAATGAACAAAAGGATCCAATTGCAGCAAAACACTACAACCTTAATAGAAAATTACCCTTTAATTTTAAGAGATACATTTTACTTCAAATAATACATTGTTTCACTCATTATACCTAATCGCATTTAATTCCCAATAATTTAAAATAGTCAATATCCCTAAATAAGATAGAGTAAAATATCCAAAAACCTAAATTAAATAATATAATCAAATCTAAATCTAAAGAGGTAAATGAAATATTGTACAAGTCCATTCTACTCGCTTCAATGAATGCAACAATATTCTTTACATTAAAGCCATAATATTTATCTAAAATAAGTCATAGTTTGAATTATTTTGTTTACATTTAACTCAATGAGGTTTGAATGGAGTGAAATATCATGCTCTAAGGTAATCTAACATTCATCTAGTTTAATTGTTTTCTTAGAAATATTACATTTTAAGTGGATAACCTGGGTCAAAAGTGTGGGCCATTTTTATTTTTATATTTTATTTTATTTTTATAGGGTTATTTTCATTTGGTTATTTATACTTTTTTTTATCTATTTCTTTTTATTGATTTAAAATATTTCACTTGCATTTCATTACATTAACTTAAATAATCTATATTTCACATAATTACAATGGGTTCTGAATACCATGGGTCAATTTTATTTTTATTTTTATTTTGTTTTTATGGGATTATTTTTATTTGATTACTTTTACTTTCAATTATTAATTTTAATATTTTGTTTTATTTTTATTTTTATTTTTAATGTAATTGACCTGCCGACAATTTTTTGGTAACTATATATTTTTTTAGATTTTCTAATTTATTTTTATTTTTATCTTTTGTAATTTGAACAACTCAAAATGTTTAATAGGATATTATAGGAAATTACAACATATCTCTCATATTGGTCTCGATAGGGCCTTTTTACCTCACATCAAATGTTAAAAAAGTAAGAAATCAAAAATCTAAAAATCATTTTTTTCTATATAGAGAAATATGGTCACCTAAGGCCTCCTACCACAACCCCTAACATTCGTATCCTGTGCCATATCTACAAGCTCACAATTCCTAGTGAATCGTTGGGTGTGGTGAGTTGCCTAAACAAGTGGTAGCCTGAGCCTAGAAGCCTTTCACTTTTAGATGACCCTACCTCCCTTCACATCTGCCATGGGAGAATGAAACAGTAATTGCCATAATAAAAATTTTTGAAAATATGTCGGTCTTATCCCATACCCTCCCTTGTAGGCATCCATCACACATAAGAACTCAACTTCCACACACCATAACCAATTTTCATAGTAGCAAGAAGAAGAGTCTAAAAGGCCACCATGACCAACAACATTAAAGTAATCCTCGAACCCTGAACAATTATATTTAAAGTTGAAGTTGTGGAATAGGATGGTTATCAATATAAATATTATTATTTAAATTTATTATAATGTCATATTCAATTGAATCAATTTACCATTTTTATTATTTTTCAAATTGAGTCAATATTATGTATTATTATCATTTTCTTTTGTAAGTTTAAGTTTTATCGCCTCAAAATATCAATTAAAAAACATACATACATCCAACATAAACATCAACCATCTCCTAGTTAGATTCATTGAAGCATCACCAATAGTATTCTAAAATAAAAAACATAAAATAAACATTAGGAGTTGAGAATCTAAAGAGGTAAGAGGAGTTGGATCCCAAGCAATCTAAATTGGAGGAGCATGAAGAGAAAGTTCACACTAAAAATTAAGCTCAATGTGTTCCAACCTCACTTCAATACTCTCTAAACTCACTTGAATCTGAAAACCAAGTGGAATATGTTGGACATTTAGCATTGTGTGCATGACCAATGGCCTAGAGAAAGCATCTACAAGTGTGTTGGCATTGATTTCAATAGTCATGCCAAGGAGTTGCGCTGGGTAGTTTTCATTGCCTAATAACTTTCATGAGTGTTTCCATTGATTTCAACTAGGTAAGCTTGTTTTCTTGTTATAACAGATGTTGGTAGTGATGGCTCACTAGCAATCTCTTGGTAGTAAAAAAATGCATTTTCATTAACATGCATAAAAGAATCTATGGATGAAAACATTCTTCCCCTGATTTCATATGCCAAGACATCCAAGGAGACCAGGAACACCATTGAGAGGAGTTTTGGTGCAAGGCAGAGCATTAAAGTTGAATATTATAAGTTTGTTGAATTGCACTGTGCATAGTTGCGAGTGGATGATGGTTGTGATCAATTTGTAGCTGAAGCATATAAGGATCACATATATTCTCGTGATTCTCACAATGCACAACTACAAGTAGATGAAAATTTGATGAATCCAGCAAAAGAGCTTCATGATGACAATATGGTGAATCCAATAAAAAATCTTACTGATGAATCCAAAAACAGAGTTTGGTAATGAGAATTTAGTGAATCCAGGAAGGGAGATTGTTGATAATAGTGAAGCTACCATTGGAGCAGTCAATTCTATGGTGAATACAATAATTAATACAATAAAATACATTACAATACAATGCTATGGTCAAGGATATGGTCAATAAAATAGTACAACAATTAAAAAACATGATGTTATTCAATGAGAGAAAATCACTTGAATCTTAAAACCAAGTGGAAGACAACTTGTCTGCAGCAAAAAAGGCTAGTACAAAAGTGGAAGAGATGGAGACAAAGGCAAAGACAAAGACAAAGATAGAGACAAAGGAAAAGAGGGAAGCCCACAAAGAGAAAATAGAGAAAGAAGCAAAAGGAGAGCTCTAATTACATAGAAGAAGGAACAAAACCAATGTGTTTCTGCAAATATTTTTATTTCTAACATTGATTTTCAGTGCGAAGGTACATAGAACGACTATGAAGAAGAGTTAAAGTTTTTAGAAGCATGGCTTGCAACACTATGGCTTGAAAAAATCTACATATAAGCCGCAAAAACGAATGTTGAAGACAAATTGGATGATGAAAATATCAATGAAATTTTCACATATTGGAGTCTTGAAGAAATATTTTTTTATTATAAACTATGTTGTAGTAAATTGATGAGAAATATCACACAACAAAAGATAAGATCTGGCAACATTGCACATATAAGTCGATTTTTGAATAAGTCTAGCACATGCTTAGAAAATATGGAACAATGGAAGGCCTACACCAACACATGAAGAAACGAAAATTTGAAGGATACAACAATAAGAAAAAATTGAAGAAATTTAGAGGCTACAAGAGGTAGAAGAACAGAAGAAGAAAAGGAAATCAAATTGAAGTCAAAATTTTATATGGTAATCCGAGCACATACATATACAAACAAGAACCTTAATTGAATTTTTATGTGGTTGTAATTAAGGGGGACTATTGGAAAGTCTAATTCCAACCATCTTCTAGGTGTCAAAATTGTCCATCTAAGTGTCCTAGTTCAGTTTCAATTAGTCCAATTGAGTCGAGTTTCGTTTCGGTCAATTATTATTAATGTTTACAATGTAGTCTTATTTAACTGATTCGTAATACAAGAAGAGTAATCCTTTGCTGCAGGTTTTGTTCTCTCCATTCTTTGTTAGAAGCTCCATGATCACTTCCACTTCAAGCACCATGATCCATCAAGTAACTGTTGGAGACTAGAAGCAGTGGTTCCTATACTTCCATAGGTCCACTTTAGTCACCCTTTTACAAATAAAAAAATTATTCCACACATTGAAATTGACAAAATGACAACCCTCAATGAAGTCACTGCAATTGAAGGGGTTATCAGACTAAGAAAATTTTTCTCTACTAAAATTGTGTCCATTTATTTAAAAAAAATAAATAATCTTGGACTCACATCCATCCCGAGTTCAAATAAGTAAGTGTTTTGACATAAATATTGGCAAAAGACTCACTATTTTTCCATTACGTTGATTAACCCACGTTGAATTTTTAACCGATGGTCCCAAATCTATATTCTTCTGAATATGCTTCGTCTGAGAGAAATCGATAGATGAGCCTTCTCCTTCTGTGTTCTACCATCCGTAGGAAATTGAAGTGAAGAGCCAACATGAATGAGCCACTTAGCTTTGAATCTCTTAGTTGTGTCCTGATTCTGATTTCCTTCATTTTTTTCCTATGATCGAATGCGATGTGAAGCTCACAAATCTTTGTGCTTCACCTTTTCCCCTTCCCTACTCACTCATTATGAACTCTCTGATTTTTGAGTTTGTTGACTTCTAATTGGGAATACGCACCAAGCCTGCATCAATTCATTCAATATGTTCAACAAGAATATTGTAATGTTCTTTTATCTCTTTAGGGGCTTCATTGTCCACCATTGAGGATACCTTGAACCAATGACCTAGAGTGTCTTTGTCGTAGACAACCAAAGCATATTCAAATTACTTATTCTATTTCCAAGTCCATATTGGCGGTTCATTAACCCATTTAGATTTGGAACTCACACCATGCTTCTAAAAGACGTTGAGTTCTATGACTTATCATTGGGAATACAAACCAAGCCTACATCAATTCATTGAATATGTTCAACGAGAATATTGTAATGTTACTTTATCTCATTAGGGGAATTGCTGTCCACCATCGAGGCTACCTTGACCCAACAGTCTATAGTTTCTTTGTCATCGACACCCACAACATCTTCAACTAATTATTATGTTTCCTAGTCTAGCTTCTGGATTCATCAACCATTTTAGATTTGGAACTAACACCTTCCTTCTAAATGACATTAACTCCAAAGATGACCAATAAATTTGCACCTTGAGTTGAGTATGTTATGCATGTATTGTAATTAAACCTTTACATAACTAGAGTCTCATGGCATTGACAATGGAGTAGGCTGGAACATTGTCGTTGTGATCGTGTTTGATGACTTTGATTTGAATTTCATTATACAATATCATGACCTCAAATAGGATCACTAATGCATGCCATCAGCTCGTCAAGCATGATCACCACCTCAATGCTTAAGCTTGCTTCACCCTAAATGCCACGAGACTCTATTTATACCAAGCTTTAATTACATTACATTCATAACATACTCAACTATAAATTTAGATTTATTGTTCATCTATGGACTTAACGTCTTTGAGAAGGAAGTTGTTAGCTCCAAATATGAACGGAAAATAACTGGTGAATCCACAAGCTGGACTTGGAAGCATAATAATGAATTGGAATGTGCTCTCGTTGTCTACGACAAAGACACTCCACACTATTGGGACAAGGTAGCCACAATGGTGGAAAAAAAATCTCGTAAAGAGGTAAAGGCACATTACAATACTCTTATTAAAAATATTTAATGAATTAATGCAAACCCGGTGCCTATTCCCAGTTACAAGTCAACGAATTCCAAAATCAGAGAATGTTCGATATGAGGAGCCAGTACGAAATGGCAAAAGGCAAAGTGCAAAGATGCATGATCTTCACATCACCTTCGATCATAGGTAAAAAGTGGCGGCGATCGTAATCAAGAAATGGCCCAGAGATTCAAAATCGTGTGGCTATTTCATAGTGGCTCTTCAAGCCAATTTCCTACACATTGTAACGTGTAGAAGGAAAATGCTCAGCCATCAATTTCTCTAGACAAAGCATATTCGGAGAAATATCAAATCAATACCATTGGTTAAACTTTACGTAGCTTCATCCACCTAAAAGTAAAATAAGGAGCCTTGAGCTAAAAAAGTTTAGTATATTTTTTATAAAATATTTGTTGATGTATTTTTCTTTGTTACTAATAAAGATAGCATTATAACATTTAAAAAGCAATTCAAAATTTGAAAAATATATTTTAAAAATCATTTGAATTTTCTAAATAATCTTTCTTATATAAATAAATAAAATTATAATATACAACCATATATATCTATATATTATATTAATATATAGCTATATTGTTATTTAATGGACATATCATAAAGCAACCGTTGTGAGTACTTATAAATAAAGAAGAATATGCATACGCATGAAGGGGGTATATCTGTCCATCTATAGGTGAGTGAGAACTATCCACATCAATTTATTTCATGTCTTGTGTACAATGATTTTGCAATACAAACATTTTAGTTTAATAAAAATACATATTTTATTAGATTATGAATATTATTTTTGATTGTTTATTACATTATCTTTTATTACAAGAAATTGGGTTTAAAAAAATGAAATTTCCAAATAAGAACATAAAATAATTGGTAATTATAAATTTACATCAATTATAAAAGGATGAATATTAAAATTTAATTTTACAAATTAAATAAATTTTAAATTTCCGAACCAGTAATCCTTTTACATTTAAGAAAATGAAACATAAATATAAAATAAATCAATAAGTTGAAAAATAATATTTATTTAATTTAACTTTCACTAATAAATATTACTCATTATAAAAGTTGATTACTCATTATATATTTCATAATAGTATTTTTACATTAATTTATTAGTATTTAAATTAGGTAAATTGGAAAAGCAATATAATTAGAAAACATATTATTTTTATTGGGTAGTTAAAGAAAACATGATTTTCTCATGTTAAATCCACATTTATGAATACCCATAGTATATACCCATGGTGTTCATGTGCAATATAGTCTATTTAAAAGGGGAAAGCAAATGAGCCTAGGTCTATCTTAACTATGAATCTCGGAAGCTACCAAGTACCATGATGGATCAACTCTTTTGATATGAAACCCTCGAGTTTGATATATTTGATCCCTTTTAGCACATGGTAGATCCATAGTTAAGTTGGATCTAGACTCATAGCTAAAGAAGTCATTCCACACATATAGCCAAAGAAACACTTCTTCAACTTTTTGAAAAAAGGAAATTATTTATACGATGAAAGAAAGAGAAAGCCTAAATTGTTCATATATATATATATATATATCGATATGAGAAATAATACATGTAAATTTTAATTATAATGACAAAAGAGGTTTTTACCTCGAGAGATTTGATCCCTATTAGTACTTGATAGATCCAAAGAGCTTTGATGCATCTACAAACAAGTTTTATAACAATAGGTTGAAGTTATAATTAAAAAAATGAAAAAACATAATTTATGACTCACTCTTTGAAATTAAACTAATGAGCTGCAAAACCTACATGACACACATAAAACTAATCTATAAATATATAATAATATCATAAAAAAATAATCATAGAGAGAACACATGTGATTATTCAAAGCTCGATATCTTGATGCTCAAGTTCAAAACCAAGATGATAAACTTGCTATCCTTAACGGTTACATAGATTTAAATGAAAATATTAATAAATATTTACTATCATACATTAAATACATATATATATATTATTATATATATATATATATATATCTATATGTATATGTCAAGTCACCAAAGAAGAATATTATCCATAAGATAGTTTCTCAAGAAAAGAAGATCCAAAAAGAAAGAAAAACAGAGGAATTTGGAGGATTCCCCGAGGATTCCCACCCTAACGATCACAGTTAAGAAAATACCAAATCAAAGAATCAGAAATAAGAATTAAATCTCAAACGATCCCATGCCACAACCCATTCCATCAAATAACTTTTCAAAGAACATAAAATAATTAAATCTCAAATGATCCCATACCACAGCCCATTCCATCAAATAACTTTCAAAGAACATAAGGCTGAGATAGGAGAGACCGAGTTTTTCAAAGGAAAGAAACAGAGAGGGGTCTACAGGATTCCCCACACTAATGATCATCGTAAAAAAATAATACCAAATCAAAGAATCAGAAATGGGAATTAAATATCAAACAACCCCATATCAAAACCCATTCCATCAAATAACTTTTCAAAGAACATAAAAGAATTAAATCTCAAATGATCCGATACCACAACCCATTCAATCAAATAATATTTCAAAGAACATAAAGCTGAGACATGAGACAAGAGAGACTAAGTTTTGAGAGTGTATGAGCCTCCATGTTCTTCTCCCAATAGACATGTTGAAAGGAGACTACTAAGAAAGAAGAGATAATTTCCTAATTAGCTAAATCCAATTGCAAAGAACTAGAACCTCAAGAAAGCAACGTTGATTAAATCAACAATCATTAAAAATAAGAATTTTATCAATGCCAAATTAGCAAGAGCACTAAAGAGCACCAAAGAACTAGAACCTCAAGAAAGCAACAACCCTGAATCGAGTTGATCAAAACAACATAGTCATTAAAAATAAGAATATTATCAATGCACAACTAGGAAGAGCACTACAGAGCACCCTGCAATGCCATGAACTTCGCTCTACAATTGTCCTCCCTACCACCATTCTAGCATAGATCCATCATTACTCTGGATCTACCAAGTGCCCAGAGGGATCAAATATTTTCTCACTCTATGCGAGTTTGCATATCAAGATATTTGATCCCTCTAAGCGCTTAGTAGATCCAGAGTAAAGATGAATCTATGTTGGTTTAATTTCCCACTTTAAATAGTCTACATTCCACGTGAATACCATTGGTTCTCAATACCATGGGTCAATACCGTGGGCCATCTTTATTTTTATTAATATTAATAAGAAATAAAGGAATCTGGAGGATTCCCCACCCTCGATGATTCCCCACCCTAACGATCACTGTTAAGAAAATACCAAATCAGAGCATCATAAATGAGAATTAAATCTCAAACGATCCCATGCCACAACCCATTCCATCAAATAACTTTTCAAAGAACATAAAATAATTAAATCTCAAATGATCCCATACGACAACCCATTCCATCAAATAACTTTCAAAGAACATAAAGCAGAGAGAGGAAAGACCGAGTTTTTCCAAAGGAAAGAAACAGAGAGGGCTCTACAGGATTCCCCACCCTAATGATCATCGTTAAGAAAGAATACCAAATCACAAAATCAGAAATGGGAATTAAATATCAAACGACCCCATATAAAAATCCATTCCATCAAATAAATTTTCAAAGAACATAAAAGAATTAAATCTCAAATGATCCAATACCACAACCCATTCATCAAATAACATTTCAAAGAACATAAAGCCTAGACATGAGACACGAGAGACCAAGTTTTGAGAGTGTATGAGCCTCCATGTTCTTCTCCCAATAGACATGTTGAAAGGAGACTACTAAGAAAGAAGCGATAATTTCCTAATTAGCTAAATCCAACTGCAAAGAACTAGAACCTCAAGAAAGAAACGTTGATCAAATCAACAGTCATTAAAAATAAGAATATTATCAATGCCAAATCAGCAAGAGCACTAGAGAGCACCAAAGAACTAGAACCTCAAGAAAGCTAATCAACAGTCATTAAAAATAAGAATATTATCAATGCCAAATCAGCAAGAGCACTAGAGAGCACCAAAGAACTAGAACCTCAAGAAAGCTAATCAACAGTCATTAAAAATAAGAATATTATCAATGCCAAATCAGCAAGAGCACTAGAGAGCACCAAAGAACTAGAACCTCAAGAAAGCAACAACCCTGAATGAGTTGATCAAAACAACATAGTCATTAAAAATAAGAATAATATCAATGTCCAACTAGGAAGATCACTACAGAGCACCCTGCAATGCCATCAACTTCGCTCTACAATTGTCCTCCCTACCACCATACTAGCATAGATCCATCTTTACTCTGGATCTACCAAGTGCAGAGAGGGGTCAAATATTTTTTCACTCCATGCTAGTTTTGATCCCTCTAGGCACTTAGTACCGAGAGAGATCAAATATTTTTTCACTCTAGGCGAGTTTGCATATCAAGATATTTGATCCCTCTAAGCTCTTAGTAGATCCAGAGAACTTCTCTCTACAATTGTCCTCCCTACCACCATACTAGCATAGATCCATCTTTACTCTGGATCTACCAAGTGCCCAGAGGGATCAAATATTTTTTCACTCCATGCTAGTTTTGATCCCTCTAGGCACTTAGTACCTAGAGAGATCAAATATTTTTTCACTCTATGCGAGTTTGCATATCAAGATTTTTGATCCCTCTAAGCTCTTAGTAGATCCAGATTAAC
This sequence comes from Pinus taeda, assembly GCA_000404065.3. Classification (NCBI taxonomy): domain Eukaryota; kingdom Viridiplantae; phylum Streptophyta; class Pinopsida; order Pinales; family Pinaceae; genus Pinus; species Pinus taeda. The sequence goes on from APFE031471517.1 coordinate 10,281, forward strand.
GATGAATCTATGTTGGTTTAATTTCCCTCTTTAAATAGGCTACATTCCACATGAATACCATGGGTTAATACCATTGGTTCTCAATACCATGTGTCAATACCGTGGGCCATCTTTATTTTTATTAATATTAATATTAGTGTTAATAATGTTTTTTTGCATGTCATTAATAATAATTTGACCCATGGTATTTCTCCCATGTGCTTCACCTAAATAAAACCTCTTTTTTGAGTTTTCATAAATATAAAGTGGATTACGGAGTAAATATAAAAAAGGTTTTATTTATTTGCCATAACTCTAGTTATTTATATTTTTATCTATTTAACATATTTTTTTTATTTACCATGGTATTTGACCCATGGTATTTTGATCTAGGATGGATCTAGGAGGGTTTAGATGTTTATTTCTAATCCTATTTCACATATTTTTATTTATTTAACATACCTCTTTATGTTATATTTATTTATTTACCATACCTCTTTTACAAATATAGTATTTGGGGCGCTCATGGTATTAAAATGGTATTTGGCCCATAGTTTTCACCTAAAAAACATTTTTTTTGAGTTATCGTAAATATAAAGAGGTTTATGGAGTAAATATAAAAATAGGTTTTATTTATTTACCAGACATCTAGTTTATTTACATTTTCATTTATTTACCATACCTCTTGTTTATTTATATTTTATTTATTTACCATACGTCTAAAGTAAGTATAAAAATAGGTTTTATTTATTTACCATACTTCCCATTTATCTATATTTTTATTTATTTACCATAACTATGTTTTGGGTGTTCATAAACCTCTTTATATTTTAAATTTATATTGTGTTTATACATAATAATAATTAGATCGATTTTTAATTGCTAAACGTTACATATTAAACGTTTATGTTTACATTTACGTTTACATTTACATGTTTAAGTGAGTGCTACTCCATACTGGGCTATAGAGAACCTCTCGACACAATGAACAAAAGGATCCAATTGCAGCAAAAGACTACAACCTTAATAGAAAATTACCCTTTAATTTTAAGAGATACATTTTACTTCAAATAATACATTGTTTCACTCATTATACCTAATCGCATTTAATTCCCAATAATTTAAAATAGTCAATATCCCTAAATAAGATAGAGTAAAATATCCAAAAACCTAAATTAAATAATATAATCAAATCTAAATCTAAATCTAAAAAGCTAAATGAAATATTGTACAAGTCCATTCTACTCGCTTCAATGAATGCAACAATATTTTTTACATTAAAGCCATAATATTTATCTAAAATAAGTCATAGTTTGAATTATTTTGTTTACATTTAACTCAATGAGGTTTGAATGGAGTGAAATATCATGCTCTAAGGTAATCTAACATTCATCTAGTTTAATTGTTTTCTTAAAAATATTACATTTTAAGTGGATAACATGGGTCAAAAGTGTGGGCCATTTTTATTTTTATATTTTATTGTATTTTTATAGGGTTATTTTCATTTCGTTATTTATACTTTTTTTTTTTTATCTATTTCTTTTTATTGATTTAAAATATTTCACTTACATTTCATTAAATTAAATTAAATAATCTATATTTCACATAATTACCATGGGTTCTGAATACCATGGGTTATTTTTATTTTTATTTTTATTTTTATTTCGTTTTTATGGGGTTATTTTTATTTGATTACTTTTACTTTCAATTTATTATATTTT
>APFE031471518.1:0-19616 GCA_000404065.3 Pinus taeda
ACTGCCCTGAAGTCAGTTCCAATTGATCCCAGATCAATATTATCGCAGCATAGGGAGTATGGTAAGTTACACGTTGCATCCAGCGATACTACTATGGTCCCTATCCTCATTTCCCTACTCATTGGCCAGATGATAGGTACTTCCCATGAGTCCCAGACTGCATGGGTAGGATGTCTCAACAGGAGAAGCATGAACCACTCATGCTGCCTACATGTCACCAGTGGTATCCCAAGGGAAAGCTGAACCACTCACCCTATACACAACAAATCACTAGGGGAAGGCTAAACCACTCACCCTATGACTGTGTCTCAGCAGGAGAAGGATCAACCACTCATCCTGCCTACATAGCAGACCACTAGGGGAAGGTTGAACCACTCACCCTATGGTTGTTGATCACTCCAAGATGTACCCCCAAGCCCGTCGGAGCTCCCAGAGCCCAATGTCCATACCATACAGGACCCTTAGAAGAGAGTCTCTCCACGACTCCTAGTCATTCTCGGATAGTCAAGAATTTGACCTTTCCTAGGTGCTTCGACAGAATATCGGTGACCTACACATCAATCCTAATGTGATGGACCCTTCTTGCTCCACGATGTACCATATCCCAGATAAAGTGGTACCTGATGTCTATATGCTTGGAGTGATCATAGAACATGAGATTCCTCAACAATAGAATCCCCCTCTGGTTGTCACAAAAGATCACGATGGTATCCAACACGTGTTCAAACAACTCACAGAAGAGCGTCCAAAACCAGACAGCTTCACAGGAGGCCATACTCGGCCTTAGCAGTGCTCAAAGCAACCGACTTCTGCTTCCTGCTCAACCAAGATATTAAAGCAAAACCCAAAGAGAACCAGCACCTAGAAGTGCTCTCGCAATCCTCCATACTGCCTGCATCAGAATAATCATGCAACTTCACATTTCTGGCAGTGTATCTCAATCCATGAGAGATTGTGCCCTAAAGATATCTCAAATTATTCTTGGCACCAATCCAGTGAGGCTCAACCATAGATGAGCTCAATATGCTAACTGCAAAACATATATCCAGACGGGAGTTCACCAAGAACATCAATGCTAGTATGAGTTTATGAAACTCAGAGGCATTTCCCAAATCAAGTCCGGCATCACTACTGCATAACTTCTTAAAGTTAGGCTTCATCGACGTAGTCACGGGCTTGCAGTTCACTATTCCAAATCCGGAATCTAACTCCCTCTTACTTTTGCAAATGAGAGGGTCTGCACCTGTCGGAAAGAGGGCGTCCTCATAAGGTACCAGTATTAGAGGTCTATCATCCACAACCTTTAAGCAATTGTTTGGATCGGCTTCACTCCTAGTGAATCTCAGCTTCATCAGATGGTTGTTTATCCTTTCATACCAAGCCCGATGTGTTTGTTTCAAGCCATAGAGGGCTTTCTTCCACCTGCATAGATGAGATTCCCAATCATGAATCTCAAACCCCTCGGGTTGTTCCAAATCTGTGGACTTGCTATATGAGGGGAATGGTCCCCTTGTAAGTTTAACTCCCTTTGGTACATCTTGGACATGTACCTCCATTCTCTTCTTGAATTCAGGCATCCGTGTCACCATCTAACTCACATTGGGTAGGACCCCATAATAAGCAGACCTCCGGTGCTATAGAAGACATGTGTCAACTAACATGGTCCCTAATGGACTTCCTGCGACTTGATACAAATTGCCAACCCTGAACTCAGAAGTATACTCTAAGAATTTCTTATCCACACATGTACCTTTCCATTGATGAATGCCACCTTGAAACCTTTGACTTCCATTGCCGAAATGGACACCAAGTTCTTCTTGAGATCAGGTGCATAAAGAACTTCTTGTAAATGAATCGTGTTACCCTCATTCAATTGAGGGGTAACATTCCCTACACCCTTTCCGTGATAGGTGGCATTGACTCCAAGTATAATCTCCACGATTGTTTCCTTTCTATCAAATTAGAGAGAGCTTCCTTCTATCCGATGAAGTGCCTTGAAGCACTACTATCAATAAGCCAGATTCCAAAGAGTCTAGAGGAGAAGTAGTGGAGAGGGCCAATATAAGATAATACTCCTTTAGCTTATTAGAAACAACATTTGATTCTTCATACCTGGAGTTCCTTGCTTTCTTTGAAGAGTCGGCCATTTCCTTGATGACCTGCATTTTTTTTTCCTTTGCCATTGTACTTATCATTCCTTTGATCATTGAAGATGCCCCTAGAATGATTGATATCATCATCAAGTGATGTTATGAAAATTCTATTACTCCGGCAACTGATTTATTTTACCTACTTATTTTCGAATAAGTTATTACGAAAACCCTTCAGTAAATATTAAAATAAATTCTACTGCAGATATCACACCATAATACAAAAACAAATACATGCACAAGAATCAAACACATCAACACAGATATTTTTGGACAATTGTCCCCTGAAAAACCCAATGCTGAAAAAACCCAATGCAGCAGAGGAGGATTTTATTATTAAGCTTTTCTCGAGTACAACTAGGGTGCCAAACTGGCTCACCCAATAGAGACAAATCCTTCGACGCCTCCCCTAGGCTTAGCGTCTATCCAACAAGCCTCTGTGCAGCTCTTAGACCCTCTACGTCAGTGCTTGGGCTCTCTACATCACCCACGCAGGCCCTCCAGTGGCTGCGCAGTCCAGCTGCCTCTGCGTCTTCCTAAGTAGCTCTGCATCTGCCTCTCTGAACTTTGCGCTGGTCCTCCGGGACTATTCCTGCCTCTCTATTATGTACTTGCTACCTCTTGCTGCAATCCAGACCTCTAGTTCAAATTTCTCAGCAAGCCCCACTCCAGAAATTGAATTCACTGGTTTCCCTTAGTATATCTCCAATTGACCCTCAGTATATCTCCAACTTGGCCTTCAAAAGACAAGCCAAGACAAGAGGACACAAGATGTGGTGCCAGCCAAGGAAAAACCCCAATGTGGGGAAACCCTTGATCAATTCTTCTTATGTTCAGCAGAGAGAGAGAGATAGTACATATACATCAAAAGTCAACATTTTGACTTAACAAAATAAGAGCAGAGATCTTCACTAAGAAGATAACACACGAGGTAGCTGATCAGAACTCAGGTGAAGGCAAACTGCTTCAATTTATCCTCCAAGATGGTTCCATCACCATGTTGCACCCATCACAGAGTTGTTCTCATCATTGTGTTTCTCCCATCACTGAGCTGCACCCATCACTACATCTCATCATGCTGCACTAATCATCACTATGCTGCATCTCAACATGCTGCACTAATCGTCATTGTGTTGCACGCATTATGCTGCACTATGTTGCACCACTGTCACTGTGCATTATGCTGCACCATTCATCATGTTGCACTATGTTGCACCACTGTCACTATGCACTGTGCTGCGCCATTCATCATGCTGCACCACTGTCACTGTGCACTGCACCATTCATCATGTTGCACTATGTTGCACCACTGTCACTATGCACTGTGCTGCGCCATTCATCATGCTGCACCACTGTCACTGTGCACTGTGCTACACCATTCATCATGTTGGACTATGTTGCACCACTGTCACTGTGCACTGTGCTACACCATTCATCATGCTGCACTATGCTGCACCACTGTCATCGTGCACTATGTTGCACCCATCATGCACTCAATGCATACTGCAACATGCTGCTACAATTATCAGTGCATACCAGCCTTAGCTATTTGCTATGGCTTACAGCCTAGCAGAGCAGCTAGGCTATAGATGCAGACTCTTTCAACAGGTCTTCATGACACATTGTTTAGGACACTGTTCAAACTCGGTGAAGACCTCCTTTATGACTGCATTAAGGTCATCTCCTATGACAGCTTTTAGGGCTTATGACTGTGCCTTGACTTTAGCCCTACGTTTCTATTGGAGGGCTTCGTAATACATCTCCCTTCTTTCCGTGCGGTCAGATCCCCTCACTGTTCTTCCAGTTCCATTATGATAGTGTATTATATGGCTTCTCCTTGCTGCGTATAGAGGTCTCTTTTAGGACAGCGTGAAGGGATCCTCCTCTTGTTGCATTGAAACCTTACTTGTCTGTGGAAGAGACCTCTTTATTTCCAGTGTATGAGTGGAATAAGGCCAGCAGTTAGGGCCTGCGCTAAACCTCCTTCCATGACTGTGTTAGGGACAAAGTTAGGGCATATAAAGACAACGTCTTAGGGTATATTATAGACTTGCGTTTTACCCACTCCTTGTTGTGTTTCCATGGCTACATTAAAGTCTTTAGAACAATGTTAAAGGTTCTCCATCATGACTGCTATTAGGGCTGTTGTAGGATCTTCAAGAGGACCCTTTCTCCTCCACGTCTAGGGCTTCTTCTAGACTATAATATAGGGCACTTAGGCTTCTTTCATAGACTGTGTTAAGGTTCCTCCATAGACTGTGTTAGGGTCTAGGGCAACGTATACTCTTAGTGACTTTTCCTTCCACCAAAACCTAAACAAATGGAGAGGAAAATATCACATGAGATGAGTGACTAATGACTTGCAAGCCACCTCTTTTTATAGTAAAAATGTTGAGCACAAGTGGGGGCAATTTGGTTGCTGGCCAATCTTGACGAATTTTCCCATAACACAAATAAATTCATATCTCCATGAATACATGTCGGAATCGGATGATCTTTAGATCAATCCTACACCTCCCGATGAGAGGAATCCAAGAAAAATATCAGTTAATACGTAGACCCACATGGAGTTTGGCCCTATTTGCTAATTTTAACAAGAGGGTATCAGCATCAGTCAGAGACTGAGGAGGGGACATAGTGCATTAGAGGGATAGCACAGAGGGACAACTCAGAGAGGCAGCGCAGCAAGGGACGCAATCCTCACACAGAGATGACACAGAGGTGACGCAGTGGAGGCTGGAGGGTCTCTTGGGTGTCAGAATTTGTCCATAGGGTGGAGGAAAATTATCTCAGGTGTTTTCCTCAGAGGTTTCTCTATGTTCTATAAATCATCCCTTGTAAAGAGATTGTTGCTGAAGAATAATAAATAAACCCTCATCTACTGCACCGGTTTTCCCGCATTGGGTTTTTCCAGGGACTATTGTCCAAAAATAACTGTGTCGATGTGATTGATTCTTGTGCTTGTATTTCAATGTTCTTTTCTCTATGCTATTATGTGACAACTGCAATAGAATTTACTTTGATGTTTACTAAAGGGTTTCGTAAATAACTTATTGTGGGAAATAAGTAGGAGAAATAAATCAGTGACTGCTGTAGAATTTCGTGTTAGAATTTTTCACATTAAAAGCCTTTTCTTGGCCTTGTAATCCTACTAACCGTGCTTATTCATAATCTCTAGGTCATGTTGTGCCCTAATTGGCCCTTTCGGAGGATGTGAATTACCTTATTTTGCTAGCTAAGCCTTGTTCTTAAGCAGAGTAGCCCTCCTTGATCTATCATTGTCATTTTATCCCTAGTACTTGATAAATCCTTTAGGTGACTTAATATAGGGAAGCCTCCCTTGTGGTAAAAGTCTACCAAAGTGCAGGAGGTAGTGGCTGTGGTCACAGTGGGCCATACCTCATATTGTTGTCCTTGGCTGTAGTTTATGCCTTGTGAGTTACCCTCACAAGACCTGCTAGATTTTGAGGCAGCAAGCACAATCTCATGTTTGTAGAGAGGACAAAGATGCATTAATTTCCAACCTTTGTCAACACACTCTACTTGGAATTTGTGCAAGGAAGCTTCCTCAGCTCTACATTATCTTTATATATGTCAAAGCACATGTAGCAAATCATATCTTATGCAGAAACAGACCTTTTATCATCTGTATTGACTACTGCAAAGCCATACTCACATGAACTGTCTGAGTTAAAAAATGTTATCTTTAGGATCAGTTATTTCACATTCAAGTTTTCCTTCAACATTGTGTGTTGGCAGAGAATTAATGACTATTGATGAAGCTCCTTTTGTCTGGGTATGGTCCTCTTCAAAAACCAAGGAAAGATATAATGCCGGATAGGAAACAACGTCTGGTTGCACATAAAATAAATAGCATAGCATAACCTATACGGTTTTGGAGCGTCATTTGAAGATGATTGTCCCCCAAAATCCACATATTCCTGACAATCAAACCAAATAGCAAAGAAGCAATCTGATACCACCTTGAACCTTTCAACAAATATATTAATCCCAAGAGTTGGTCATTGATGTCTCTTCATGCCGATTTTATTAGATTCCCACTGTCATTCTTGTATCCATTGAGTTTATTTCCATGGAAAATACTGATAATAACCTTGTCCTATGCCACTGTGGTCTTTTCCATGGCTGCAATATGGCTTTAAATGTCTCAAATATCGTCCTTCAGTTGTGTGCTGCTCTCCTCCACTTACAGGAATATTTTGACAAAAGAATAATGAAAGCCTCAAAGAATGAGGTCAAATGGGTATCTTAGCTCAATTGATTAGTAAAGCAGATATTTTTTCTCTTTGCTCATTCATTGAATAAAAACTTCAACAAAAATATGCATTTCTTATCTCCACCATGAAATGGAAACATCCCATCTTTTCTCTAGCTTCACTCATGAAAACATTTATTAAACGCTCCCTTTCTTCATTAAAACAATTCAACCCCCTTTTCATGTGATTAAAAGAACTAAATAAGAGTTCAATAATTAAGGGCATTGAAAGCCATGTGTTGAACCTGATTCCGATACAATACAGTAGGCATTCTGACCGGGCTTGTGTGGAAATGTTGGCCCAGAATGTTGTGTTAAAATGCAGTACAGTTATGTGGCAATTCGATTATGGAATATTTAGATACCTATTTATGCTTTGTTTACTACTATATAATCTTACTTTCTGTGGACGGATGTCATTATGTCTACAAACAAAGTTCAGTTTCTTTCCAGATAGACTTTTTAACTATAAGCTGTTGACTTAGTATTATCTCGAATGCTAGAATTTTGCAGTATTTTCCCTTCGAATAAAGACCATCACTGGTAATATATTTTAATTTTCAATTGCAGAAACAGGTAGATTGTAGTGTCTTTATTGAAAATATAAATATTAAAGACTATGAATTGACACAAGCAATGCTTCATAGTCAGCCAATCAAGTATAGCATCCATTGTGTATTTTTTATCTTGCATCCACATAGTTGCCCTATTCTTCTAGATTTTATTAAAGAGGCAGTTCTTTTGCAGTGGGAAGGCAGTATATCAAATGTGTAAAGATATCATGGAGAATCCATCCAAGTGGGAAGGAAGAAGAATTCTCTTCATTCACTCTGGAGGACTTTTGGGGATGTTTGACAAAGTGCAGCAGCTCCAGCCCCTGATTGGAAAATGGCAGAGATTCAAGGTGGACGAATCTATGTTTCAGGCAGATGGAATAGGAAAAATGTTTTAGAAATAAAACATTTAACAATTCTTATTTAACTCTCTTTGATAGGAAAGAGCAATAGTTAGTGGATTACACAATCAAGTGCATTTGTTGGCTCAAAACACCTTGGGACATTGGCTTGCTTCATACTTTAGTTTGTACTATTCTGCTTCCCAAATCACCATCAATTCTATTAATGGCAGAGATTTAAGGTTGACGAATCTACATTTCAGGCAAATGGAATAGGGAAATTGTTTAGAAATAAAACAATTAACAGTTCTTATATACTCTTTTTGATTGTAAAGAACATTAGTTAATGGATTTGCACAATCAAGTTTTTGTTGGCTCAAAACACCATGGGAATTTGACTTGTTTCATACTCTAGTTCTTATAGTCTTATCAGTTAACTTTAATTCTAGCAAACTTCTCATTTTGTAATTTCAACCACATATTGCCTAACATTTGAGGAAAGAAAGTAATGCTTCATAGATTTTTCGGGCAGCAATTATAACTATTTTATTAATTTCAGTGATGTGATGCAATACTGTGGAATTTACTGATGTTCCATATAAAGCAGTGTATTGGGTTCTACTTCTAACTATATTTTCTTTCTTTTGTTTGTGACAAGTAATGTTCAAAAATTTGGCACGACATTTGTTTTCTGAACAAATCAAACAGATTAAATCCTTAATTATAGCTCATGTCTGTTTTGTACGTTATGAGAGAAGCTTAAAAATACCCGACTTCTGTCTAAAGGTACTCTATCCAATCAATTCCTCTCTGAATTCTTTTTTCTTGGATTAGGAACCAATCTCTTTCTGTGTGGAGCTATTCAATTTTCTTGCCACTGCACAGCTTAGTAAAGGTTCTGCAGAGTTGTGTCATTCTTCTTCAACTCTTTGAGGCATAGCATTCTTCTCATGTGGAGTCTTTTTTTCACTATTTTAGATTTAAATTAAATGACATCTATGACTAAGGGGATCTTTTTTCACCATTTTAGATGATATCAAATGACATCTAAAGACTAAATGAACCTTTAAAGGTCTTTTTGTCACCCTGAGAAAGATGTGTACTTTAGATGGAGGATGAAGAGGCACTCTCAATATTTCCATTCTGCAAATGAGTAAAAATGTCAAACAAGTCAGAGCTAACCTATTGTTTATTCTGGAACTTTCAAAGTCCAAATTGATGCAACGGTTGTTGGAGCAAATCATGTAGTTATGTTAAAATCTTCTAATACCAGCTTAGATTTATATTCTCACAGAAATTATTTATTCCCAACAATTTTTTTAATTAACCAAATAAATTATGATTTACTGAAAATAAAATCACTGGTATTTTTAATTTTAACCTCTAGAAATTACATACAAAGGAAACAAAAATTTGGAGAGATCAATCACACACTACAACAATTAAATACCCACAACAATTCTTCGTCATTTATTAATATGGAAAATCAGCGTTTTCAACTCACAGAGAATTACAAGGAAAAATACAATTGCTGGAACTTGTGACTTGCCCCCCACTGGATGGATTCAGCCTCTTGGATATCCGTATTTGAAGGAATTCAACCTGGAGAAATTTGGCCCAACAATCTACTTGCAAATTGACTCTACGCCTTCCGTATGAGCTACCATTGCACCTCAAGGAATTCAGCCTCCAAAAGATCAGCTTCTCCAATCAAATTGACCTCTTTCCCTTTTCAATAACTCAGCTCTGCAATATCCAGCAATTTAGCCTCCTGGATATGGCCTCAAATCCAGCTGCACTCTTCCTTCTTTGTGTTTCAGTCCACTGAGCCACTTGCACTAGAGAAAAATGTTTTCCCTTGTTGTGTCTTCTCCTCTTCTTTAGGCTTCCTTTTATAGTCTTCATTAAGCCCAAACCCCAAACCCTAATCTCCCTTCTAGAAGATCTTGGAGATCAATCGTTGAGAACATTTCTAAGTCACTTAAATAATTAAATTATTTGTCCTTAGAAAATGACTTCAAGTCCACAATTATAATTGACTTTAATAATTGTACTTTTCCTAAGTTAGACTCATGGAAAAAGACAAATCACTCACTCCACCAAGCAAGCACTTAAAGAGGTAATAAATAATATTTTACATGTTAAGACACCAAGCCTATGCAAAAGACCTTCTGAAGCTACTATAAGCTTCAACACTTCCTCCTAGCAAGAAAGGATTCTCTGCCACTCCAAGCTTATCTCAGTGCTTCACAAACTTCCTTTTCACTAGAGGCTTAGTGAGAATATCTACCACCTACTCCTTTATTGAAATGTGTTACAATCTCATAGCACCTCTCTAGACCTTGTCTCTGATGAAGTGATATATGATCTCGATATGCTTGAACCTGTCATGAAACATTGGATTCTTAAAGAGTTTAATGCAACTCTCATTATCACAGTGAATCATTGTTGGCTGATCTCAAGATTAAATAGTCTTGCAAACATTTTGCGAAGCCATACTGCCTCACAACTTGCCATGTTCGTTGCCATGTACTTTTCCTCTATTAAACTAAGTATTGTTGATTGTTGGTTCCTGTTGTACCACAGTCTCCTGGTTGATCCCATGGTGAAACAACATCTAGACATGGATTTTCTATCCACAACACTCTCAACCCAATCAAAATCGATGTACCCTTGCAGCTCTTCTCCGCCAACTCTGACATATTTGAGCCCAAAGTCCATTATACCTTGTAGGTACCTCAATGCATGCTTCACTGCCAGCCAATGAAGCGATCTTGGCTCCACGATGAACTGGCTGAGTGTGTTCATAACAAAACATATATTTGGCCTAATGTTAACCAGATATATCAAGAACCCTATAAGTATCCACCAACTCACCTTCAAAAGCACTTTGTTTCTTTAGGTTAGTGATCATCGGTGTAGATATAGGCCTACAATCCTCCATCCTGAACCTCCTCAAGATCTCAACTACATACTTGCCCTGCCCAAGGAAAATCTCTCATGGTTGTCACACTTCCAATCTTAAAAAGTATTGCATCAAGCCGATGCCCTTAATCTCAAACTCTAAAGCAATATCCTCCTTGCATATCCCTATGAACTTCTCTTACCTTGTCAAGAAGAGATCGTACACATAAAGTACCAATATGAGCATCTCACCAATATTAAGTACACATTACAAGTTAGGGTCTACTTCGCTCTTGGTGAATCCCAAACCAAGAATTTGTCCATCGATCCTAGTGTACCATGCACACATAGCCTATTTCAACCTTAAAGAGGCTACTTTAACTTGCATATATTAGACTGTCTCCCATGCACTTCAAAGCCTTGAAGTTGTTTAATATACACCTCCTCACATCCATCTGATGTATCCTCCACCCCATATTTGAAGCAATGGATATATCTTCTCTAATGGATGCATATTTGGTGATAGGTGTGAATCTCCCCTCGTAATTCACTCCCTCCTACTAGGAGAACCCTCTCACCATGAACCTCGTTTTGTACTTATCGACACTTCCATTAGTTGCATGTTTGATTTTAGATCCATTGAGAAGTGACCACATATTTTTCCTTTGGCCTCAGAGCTATGTCCAGTATATCATTCCTCATGGTGTAGCTATACTTCTACACTATGGCATCCCTTCAGACCTACTCATCTACAACCTCCTCAAAAGTGGAACGCTCAGACTCACTGATGTTGCTTGACAATGCCAAATAACTAGAAAAACTTGATTATGGTTTACTCTACCTGAAAGTGTTGCTAGGAGCCTCCATATGCTCCTCAACATCATTTAGCATCTATTCAACCCATCTCGGCCTCCTCCAGTTAGAGACTGAAGGAATATATCGTTCGTACTCTAGATCTATGGGTTATGTCCTTATTATTTGTGTTGTTGGTCCTTAGCCATAGGAGCCCCTCACTCCCAATCCTCTACCCTTGCTGGCTCTTTCTCATGAAACCTCCTAAAGGTCCTACCCTCATCAAATTTGACATCCCAACTGATTATTACTTTCCTTTGTCCTAGAATCTCGACTAGGTAGGCCTTTGAGACCTCACAATAGCCCACAAGTATGCCCCTTTATGATAAAGGCTCTAGCTTAGTCCTCTTGTTAAAATTAGATAGCAATGGTATGTTCTATGCTTAGCACAATTACTTCAATGTTCCTTTAGCAGCCCAATGACAAATTCCAGTTTAGTTTTGCAATAACAGTCACACTAACCATAAATCACATTGACAGTAACTGTAGATAGAAAATAAAATAAAATTCAGAAAACAAGCCAAGACAAGAGGACACCAGATTTGGCAGATGCCGGGGAAAAACCCCAATGTAGGGAAAACCCTTTGATGAAATCTTCTTATTATTATACCAAATGTTCAACAAAGAGACTATAAAAAGTCAAAATTGGATTGCTAATAGAAGATCAAAACATCCTCGAAAAAGTTCTGCAATATTGTCCCAGTCAACAGCAGTCAAATCAGCCCTATCCAGAAAGCCAAAGATGGTCAATGCAACAATCAAACTTCTCCTTTGAAGCTTGGTCAAAGGTAGTCAAACTCAGCCTCTAGCCGCAGTCAAAGTCAGCGAAAAACAGTGATAAAATCTATGGTCAAACTTGGTTAACCTGTTGTCAAACTTGCAGTGAAACAGGGTTGTGGTCAATGTAGGTCAAATTCTTCCTTTTGCCTCGGTTCTTGTGCCCATAAATGTGGCCTGTTGAGACATAATTCCACGTTGAAAATTGAAGTCAAAGGATGCCCCAAAAGTCAAAGTCAACGTTGGTCAACACGGGTCAAACTGTAGAATTTTCTGAGATTTTTGGCCCTGCAATTTTGTCCTGTAATTCGACCTCCTTGTGCCACACATGGGAGAGAGAGAGAATGCCCAATGTCGTACAAACCAATGAGAGAGAGAGAGAATGTGTGAGTGATGATGATGCCAAATTAGGTGAGAGGTCACTTGTATTTAGACAATTTGTTGTGGGTGAAGAGTCACATCCATTGGGCTTCATGAGCCTACATGTTGATGTGACGATCTAAACAATTTGCACATGTGTGGGCATAAATTCAAAAATGCACTTCCACTTGTCCAAATTGGATGATCTTTATATCAATTTTGGTCTTCTCGAAAAGAGGAATTTAATGCGATCATCATCTCCGTCAAATGAGTTGTCCCAAGGTTGAATTTAGCCCTAGTTGCCAAATTTAACACTCCCTCTCAACTAAGGAGAATTCCACCTGCCAATCCATCCATCATCATCGCCGACCATCATGCCATATTTTCATCGTGTACCATCTCTGTCATCTCATCTTTGCTTTGTTGAACATTGATATGAATAATGAAGAAGAATCAATCAAGAGTGAGTCACAAGACATTACCACTCTCCGCTGACAAAAGTCAATCCAAAGGTAGAACCTCAATAAGACTTGATCCCAATTAAGTAGTTGAACACCATGCATCCTAGACATAGGGAGTACAATAGTACACGATGCATTGATCAATAGTGCTATGGTCCCTATCCATGTTTCCCAACTCATTGGCCAGATGAGAGGTACTTCCCATGAGTCCTGGACTACATGGGTAGGATGTATGTTGGGGCATCAGCAAAAGAAGGTGAATCATTGATCCTATGCATATGTCAATCGTAGGGGAAGGTGAACCACTCACCCTACACACAATCAACCATCATTGGGTATCACAAGGGAAGGTGAACCACTGACCCTGTACACATCGCACCAATAGGCAAAGGTGAAACACTCATCCTGTGGTCGCTCATAGCTCCAAGAAGTACCCCAAGCCCCTAGGAGCTCCCAGAGCTCAATGTCCAACTCAAGCAGGACTCTCATAGGAGGGTCTTTCCATGACTCCAAGTCTCTCTCGGAAGGCTAAGAATTTGACCTTCCCTAAGGGATTTGTGATGATGTCTACGACCTGCTCGTAAGTGTTGATGTGTTAGAGCCTTATTTCTCCTTATTGTACCATATCAATGTGCTTGGAGTGATCGTGGAACACAAGATTCTTTGAAAGATGAATCCCACTTTGGTTGTTGCAGAAGATCACGGTGTTATGCAGCACATGTTCAAATAGCTCACTAAAGAGCTTCCTCAACCAAACAGTGTCACAACAGGCCACACTAGTTACAATGTATTCGACCTCGGTGGTGCTTAGAGAAATGGATTTTTGCTTCCTACTCATCCAAGAAATTGACGCAGACCCCAATGAGAAGAAATATACAGACATGCTCTTACGATCATGTTGAAGCAGCTACAACCACCCTCAAAAAATTTTCTTATGCTTCAATTTTGAAGTCTTCCTTACTATCCACAGCAACTCATCTCGACCGAGACTGATCTTTTCATTTTGGCTTGTGTCTGCTTGCTTAGTTGATTTTCCAACTCACAAGTTGATCTTCTAACTTGGTCCCACAGTAGTTTTGGGCTTGCCCCTAGAAATTGTGTGATCCTGGAGAGCAACTAGCCTTGATGATGGAAATTGCATAGCCCTGACAAGCATTAAACCTTGAGCTCACAAACTATGCAATCATGGAAGGCAACTCAACATTGAGCCCAAAAACTGCGCAGTGCACACTGAGTCGGAAATTTGCCCAGTTCCGTAGAATTGCACAGTGTTTCCTGTCAGTGTGCATGGCAAGTTTCCCCCCGGAAAAGAAAGAAAACTAAAGGGAAAAAAACATCCCTAGGAAATAGGGATCTATTTTTAGTATCCCGAAGGAGGCACTTTCATTGTTTTAGAAACTTCCGCCAAGTGTCGCATTTTCCTTGACTTTAGGCATATGTGTTATAAATTCCAATTTGCTCAATTCTATGTAATGGATGCCTCTAAAGCTCATTTGTACATTCAATCATCAAGGTTTAACATTCCCGAGGAGATCAAGGAATCTTCGGAGCATTGTGGTCACATTTCCAAGTGAGTTTTGCTTTTATCGCTTTTTTGCCACTTTTCTGTCGCTCTTTTTCGTTTGGCTTGTGCGATTGTTGTTTCACTTGTTTCTCTTCTTCATTACTCGCATTTTAACTTGCTTTAGCTTGTAGAAGTGTTGTTTTAGTTTGTTGTTTGCCTTTCACAAGTGGTGCATTGATTTTCTTGTTTTTGCACCAATGGTCATCATTTCAACGACTCTCCTCACATACTTGATTTTCTTTCTGTTTGTTGAGTTTCTGCACTTGTTTTCATCGATTTATCCTCACTTAGTCAGATCTGCACTCAAGCTCGCATTATCACTAAGTTCTGCGCATTTTCATGCCTCCATAAGACATATATGCACTTCCCTCGACCGGATTTTTCCTTGCCCAGCTAGGCACTGCCAATCCTAAGGCTCAAGCTCCAAGCTTGGCCTCTGGAACTACGCAGTATAGGTTGGCCCCAACTTTTCATTGCACAATTCCAAGGCTCAACCTGTCAACCTTAGCCACTAAGATTGTGCAATGCGCAATCTCTCCCAGGGTAAACTACGCATTGCATAGTCTCAAGCCTTAGGTTGTACCCTTCGCTGTTGGGACTGCACAATGCGCAGTTCCCACAGCCTATCAATCCTTCTTGTAGGTGAAAATTGTGTAATCCCTTTCATCAGATGCTCGGATTGCTGCTTGATCATGCTGTGAAGTTATATTTGCAAGAGCTAATATGTGCTTGCCATGAGTGTCCTTTCTGTCCCACAGGTACCACACTCGTGAAACGCTTCTCTCCAATAGTCATTATTGCCATGGCAATAAAGAGAGTTGCTTCAAGAGAGACCACTAAAAGCAGTACTAGGAAAGTAATGGAGCAAGTGCCAGTCAACTTGCCAATATATGCGGAAACTCAACTATTCATAGAAAATCAGTCAACACTAACATGGCAGCGAGTCCAGCAATAGTAGCAGAAGGCAACAATCTAGTGCAATATCAAGGAAAAAGAAAGTTGTTGACAAAATAAGAGGGAGAACAAAGTTGTAGAGTGAAAGCGGATTCAATCTTCATGCAAGCAGCATTGGTAGCAGAAGAAAAAGTAGAGGATACAAAGAGCAGAGTGGAAGAAGAGAGAAAAGAAGATCTTGCAAGTCATAGAACTAAGATCAAAGCAAGCAGAACAAGAGCCAAAGGAAGAACAGGATTTGAGGAGGAAAGAACAAGAAAAGAAGTAGAAGCAGGAAGAAGAAGAAAGGCAAGACACAATGACAGAAGAAACAACGCTGATTTAAGCACAAATCCGGCCAACAGTAGAGGGAAAGAGAGAATAGATGCAGGACCAGGATCTTGCTCATCCGACCGAAGATTTTATTGAAGTTGTGGACATAAAGTTGGGATTGGAATCGCACGATGAAGATATTGATATGATGTTGAATGCCTCGCAGGTCATGGTTCAACCTCTACCACCTCCAATTGCAGAGTTAGCCCCAAGTAATGATCATGCATCACCTGCATTCATTAGAGAAAGGGGGATAGTGGTGGACACCAGTAGGAATCCAAATACCATTGCCGAAGCCAACTTGGCCTTCACGAGTATGACAAGATCAAACACTCAATATTTGACGACCGAGAGTAAGTAATTGATATAGAATCTACAAGTTGTCTGGCAAAGGATAGAACAACTCTACGGAGCAACACAAAATGCAACTCCCGCACATGTCTAGTTGGAGAAAATGAGAGCAATGATACATGGTGAGGTATCAACACTTGAAGAGACCATGTGGGACCTCTATGAGGAGCTCATGACCATACATAAGGCAGTTGTCCGCTTGCATAGCTTGCAGCAGTAGAGCAAGGAATTTTTCAAGACTCTGAGGAATGTGCAAACTTCCATCACCAGCGTGCAAGAATGGACAATGTGATACAAAGGTGTACCACTTACTTTGGTAAAGAAGATGAATCCGCAGGCAGAGTTGGGGAAGGCAAGAGTTTGAATGTTGATGTAGAATAACAAGCAACTAACCTCGTTCAGTGGAAACATTCAGGCCTCATATGTATAATTGTACAATAGTTTGGATTTCATGGTGAGAACCCACAAGATCCCATCAGTGATCTCACTCACCGAAGCTAAATGCAAACACCAAGTTAGGCAGGAGATTGAATAGTACAAAGAGAAGTTGAGGTAGGTTGCCACTAAAAAGGATTTAGAGTTGAACAGACAAAACATGTAGAAATTCATCGATGGTCCTGTCAAAGTCAAAACAATGTTTCTCGTGCTCCAGAACGATTTGGACACAAGTTCCAAGACAATATACCTGGATGCCATGTAGGCTAGATTCTGCTTCCAACAAGACACCATTAAGTAGTTTGGGGACACCATCACACAGTACCAAGTTTGGCACCAATATGTGATCAAGAAGCAGCAAGTGGAGGTTGTTGAGCTAGACTTATACCAAACTCCAACATCATAGTGTTGCTTCTTGTTAGGCTATCAAGTTGTCTCTACCCTATTTTGTCTCATATGGGTACAAGTGGAAAATGTAATATTATTTGTAATTATGTTATAAATGAGATTCCAAGTGTCAATACTGGAATATGAAAGGTGTTGGACACCTAATCCTCAATGTGTTAGTGAGGAAGCTGAATAGACAAAAGAAGTCCAAGAGACCTTGGGATGTGGAACCCAACGATCACAATATGTACTATAAATGTATATCAGTTGTTAATAAAAATTGCACTCTCATGTTTTATCCTTCATATTCTATTGTTGCCCATGTGTGTTTAACATGGTATCAGAGCTGGCGATTGTTGGTCCTACTCAAATTTGAGCCACTTGTTTTGTGGTCTCTATATACATGTCAGTTCTGCCTTTCTCCTAATTAGAGTTGATCAGAATTGCCACCTTATTAAGCCTTTTATTCCTCATTCTGCGCCATATTCTTTCCTACGCTCTGTGCACTCTCTGCCATAACCGTTGTCTGCCATTAGCTACCACCTCTGCCTATTAGGTCTGCTACTTACATGCACCAAGCGGTTTCATCATATTATTTCTCTATCATTCTGAATTTGCTCAGTCTTAATAATCTGCTCTCTGTGTGATAATGGGTAACGCTTGGGTGACCTTAACGCCTCTTTCATCAATCTGCTAATCATATTCTACCATTCTTTCAGGTGTCCGATGGGCAGATACAATGGTTCTCATATGGAACCTGAAATGATTCAAGAACCTCTGCGGTGGTCAGTCTATACACTGCCCCTCCACAGCGGCTGCCTATTAAACGCTACCACTGTTTAGACATTGCAAATCTCTGACATTATTCTCCACCTTCTGTTGTAATTCCTCTCTTCCTTGACAGGGTCTTTGATTCCCTGAATATGCACTGATTTCTTTACTCATTCTCTCTCTACGGATTTTTGTCATTATCTGCATATCTGGTGCCAATCGCATTTTCTTCTTTCCTAATAATCTTTTTGGTTGAGGTTATATTCTAGAGACTTCTTCTCTCTGGAGACAGTTAATCATAGCCAAAGTTTCCTCTGCTACAACGCTGGAAATATTAAAATTGGGTTGCAGTTCCAAGATCGAACCTCCCACACGCGCTTGTTCGAATGATGCTTAGTTCAAGTAGCTACGAGTAGAGTATCAAAGCCCGTAACCATGGTTGCGGAATAGACCTCCACGCAGCTTAACCGGTTGCTGAAGAAGACCTCCTGGTATTAACCAGCGTAACCATGGTGCCTTCGGAGTCCGTGCGTTGATATAACTCGCAGTGCATGGTGTGCGTGTGATTGTGATGGAGCAGTATTCGAAGCATGAATTGAAATCTTCTTCCAGAGCATTCATGGTGCGAGAGATTATTATATCCGAGTGACCGCAACAAGCATCATCTACAAAGGAGCAGACAACATTGCAAGAACCTTGTGGACGACACATTCCTTCGCTGGTATCCGAAACCGGCTGGAACTGACGGGTGAATTGAGTATTGATAAGACGACGTTGCATTCTAACCCTAAGAAACTGGACAGAGGCTACACAACTTTTGGAGCTCTGCACGTCGGATTTCTGGTGAAATGTATTCGTATGACACGGCGTAGAAGTTAGCGTTCTTCGTGGTGGCCGCGAGCTCGTCACTGTTTAGGCTCCCATTGAGTAGTAAATCAGTCAAGGTCCATAGCTCGATCAAGAAACGATCCTCCAGGAAATTCTCGAAAGCCCACAGAGTACCCCCATGAATCACAACATTACCGCCCTACCACTGCTCGTCATGCTAGTGTGCTGAAAGAGCATTCAAAATTGTAGAGTGATACCACTGTGTGGAATTTGGTTTGCGTCGCTTCAATGGAAATTTTGACAATAAGTACGAATAACGAGATGATACAACGTGGGTAGAGATATGTTAAAGCAAGGATGATGTAGGGATGCCTGCGTATCAACCTATGGATGCCTCTTCATTAGTCGATGCAACAATATTGACTGACACTTGTGTAGCCCATCGAGAGTTAAGTTATCACCACTATTACGATTCTCAAGTCTAATCTGTAAAGCTACCAAGGCCATGTGTGTGCAGACTCCATACTTGGCGATGTGGATTATACTATCATGGTGATTATATAATTGTGACTTGGTTTCTTCGTGCCTAGGTGGGAGATGAAGATTAACCTTGTAAATACATTGAACACTGTGCATTTGGTCTCCGCACTAAATTGAGTGGGTATTCTTTGTGCTCTAGTTTCTATGCGATTATCTACGTTCATTAAGATGGTTATAACAATCTCTACAACCCTGGCATTGCTCGATTTACATAAATGCGCATGTCCATTGCAGAAACACACTTTAAGTCAATCAATTTCTTTCTTATGCGATTTAGTGTTTGTAAAATGCTCTTGTAGCTTTTGATCCGTGATTTATGTTGAAGTTATACCTATAGAACGTCAAGTCTGACATCGAATCGCAGGGGATAAGATTAATTGTTTAAGGGCCAAAATTGTGTCTATCTTCCTGACATTCCAGGTTCCAACAGAGCAAGCCACAAACGTCCTACAGTGTCCACATTGCTTCAGCAAACGAGCTAGATTTCTCCATGTGTTTTATTTGGCTTTTTAGACTCCAATGACAAAATTGTTGGTTGTGCCTGTGAATTTGACATTGTGGAGGCCCAAAGGGGAATTAGATTGACAGTTTAGCACATTGTCATTCAAACTGCCTTTATTTTTTGCTCTGATTTGCACTGGTGACTGCATGCAATAGCCTTGCAAAAAAAAAATCATTTTCCATACTAGAGTAATGTCGATTTTCAAGACTATTATATAAGAGTAATATATGGATTCCATGGGAGATGATGGTGATGTTGTGTGTTTTGGTTATCTGCGATGAGATGACCTATTGGTTA
>APFE031471519.1:0-2500 GCA_000404065.3 Pinus taeda
ATAAAATTATGGGTACTACCCGAATCAATCAACACTATTACCTTTTTCTTCTTGATATGCCCTTCTATCTTGATAGTTTGAGGAGTGGTAATTCCTGTCAATGCATTACAAGATATGGGTAGATTCATTTCTTCTTTCTCTGGGATTGGTTCCTGGTGTATATCCTCTTCTTTTGATGTTTCTTGTTCCTTTTCTTGCTCCTCTTCCCTATCTATGTAAGATAATTTATTCTCAACACACTTATGACCTTTAGGTTATTTTCTATCACAATTGTAACAAAGCCCTTTTGCTCTTTTTTCTTCCAATTTTTGTTGTGTCAACCTTGTAGGTGGTGAAAGGCTAGGAACAATAACACTTCCATATTTATAGTTGTGAGTTGTAGGCTTCCTTGTTGCCATAATTTTTCTTTCCGTTTTTCTTGCCAACCTGAATGTCTTCTCCAATGAATCAAGTACCAAAAGACGAACCTCATGTTGAAAGTTGTCCTTTAAAGTCCCTATGAAGACATCAATCCTCTACTTCTCTAGAATATCATCTTATATTCAATTTTTGGAAGTCTTTAATGTGCTCTGCCATTGAACCCTTTTGTTTTAGATTTATTAATTGGCTAAAGAAGGTGTTGCTCTTTGTATCCTCATAATGTGATATCATTTCCTCCGTGCAAATTGACCAGGTGACAAGTGGTTGACGAGCCCTTTATACCATAAACATTGATTCGGTTATAAACATAAATATGTAATACATACCTTTTGTAACAATTTCACATCATGTAGATCAAAACATTTCTCCATTTGTAGTATCCATGTTATGGGATCCTTGCCATCAAACTTCCGCATATTGATATTTGGAATATGGTGGGTCATCAATCCAATTTTATATTCTATGAAATCATGATTAACATTTATTTTTTTCCCATCATGAGTTTCCTCTTCTACCTTTTCGTCATTAGGAGGCCTTTCTTGTAGTAGCTTTGTCCCACCTTTCTTCAAACCGTCCATGTCTTTCTTCAAAGCTTCCATGAATATCTTCAAATATGCTTCCGTACCATCAATATTAGCTTCCATGACACATATAAAACTATTTATCTTAGCTTTGATCGCAGTCTTCAAATCATCCATCCAATTTTTCTTACTAGGTGTTTCTATTTTCTTGATTCGATTCATTATTTTTCTTGCTTTTAGGAACTTGATTTATAAACAACTGTAACTCTATAATTTCAGATCTTGAAGTTCTACAATTTTTGCCTATGGTATCTCTCTAAGTCCTCTTTATAATCCCACCAGTCTGATCAATATTTGATTCTTCAATAAAGAGTTATGTCAAATATCCTACGATGACCTGATTATAGACTAGGTCAGTAGAGCGAACTTATATGACCTTCCACGTGTAACAATTTGAACCTTTGGACTTGAAATCGATGCAAAAAACACTACAATCTGTCATCTTTCTAAAAATTCTTACTAAATTTCAATCCGATGCTCAGAGAGAAAGTTATGGTGATTTTACCAAGGTCACCTGTTTGGGATGTAATTCGGGAGCCTGCACAAATCCTAACTTGCTTGTATCATATCTTGGAAAATATAGAAGAACAAGATCTGAAATTCAGGATCGAGCTTCATCACGCGTTCGGCTCAAATGGGTTTTAATTTTAGAGTCTGAACCTTCGTAAACGAATAATTATAGAGAAATTTCCATGATGACCTTTTTGCGATCGAATTCTGGAGCTTGCAAAACCCCTAAATTCCTGAGATCATATCTTTGAAAATATAGTGAGACAAGATCTGAAATTCAGACCCAAGGTTCAGAATGATTTCAGATCAAATGGGTTTTTGTTTTAGATTCTTAAACATCATAAAGTAAAATTTATAGTGATAATTCCATGATGGCCTGTTTGGAGAAGCAAAACCCTAGAATCCAAAGCTCTGATACCAAATGTTATGCAATCAGCTCACAAAATAGAAGAAAAGATAGATCAACGACTTCAAAATCAACATCTTTGAGGGGAAAACTCCTTTACATTACACAAATTAACAATAATTGGATGATACAAATGACAAGACCTCCTTTCTATATATAGGAGTCTAAGGGGTCCCAATACAATTCGAGCCTACATAACAATAATATTATAAGGGCACAACTGATCCGAATTGGATCCTTAAAACATTTCCATGACTGCTTCAAATTATGTCAGGCTTTCAAGAATCTTATGAATAACAAGCTTATCATAAATGACCTCTGGACGATGGTGATTTGTGGCCAGCATGGAAAAACGAGGACCCTTGGTCAAAGCGCGCTGCTGTTGGCCCATGGAGGCCGCGCATGGACGCAAATTGGAAATCAGAAGCCCAGATCCAAAAACAAAGGTAGTTTATGATACGTGATTAGTTCTAATTGCGTATTGTAGGACAAAACTCTCAGTGAAGGAAAGCCCCGAATGCTTGGTCATGAGGAAAACAGGGAAAACCGTGCAGAAACTGTCAGAAGGCAGGTCCTGCACCCA
>APFE031471519.1:7500-27826 GCA_000404065.3 Pinus taeda
AGTTCAGCCCTTTCGGGTGAGAAATTCCAGAATCCTTGTTATAGATTTCATCCCCCTATTTATAAGAAGAGGGGGAGACCTTTGAGTTACAATCAAAATATATGAGCCGAGCCCCCAACTGTCATGGTAGACTAGCAGTCCCAACTCTATAAGGCTCTGCTACCACCTACTTAAAGATTACAACAGGGATTGAATGGCTTTCTTGGAAAAATACAAAAATAAATGCACAGAGAAAGAAGATTGAGAGAGGAAGGAGGAGATGTCCCCTTTTTGTTTCAGTGTTGGTCTTGGATTGAGCCATGTCCCTACTGTCATCATGCTTCTCTCTGCTGCTAAGGTGGTTCATTGCTACTTGGCCGAATTCTGTCAATTCTCCTTTTACTGCTTTTAGTGCCGACTTATGGAGGCATGTTGTCGGCTGAGCCTTTCCATAAATGTGCCCATAACTTCATTGAAGACCCCAGCTGCTGACCCATCCGCCCATTAAAATCTCTGTAATAGTGCTCTTGTTAGGGTCCCGCCCTAACCCCCTTATTTATGTAATGGGATGACGTCATAGTCAAGAGTCAATAAAGCCCATATTAATAATTGTAAGTGGTTAATCCGCAATTAATAACGGAACCATAGTTAGTTGCAAATGGGCCGTAGGATTAGATAGATTGATAAAAAACCCACGTTTGGCCCGTGGTATTCAGTATGAGTCATATAAAAGTATTGAGACTCCTGCAGAGCATCGTGTCTTGTTTTGTAATCGAGCTCTGCTCTATTGGAGGTTGCCCCCTCGAAGAGGCAAGTGAACATTTCTCTCTGAATAATAAAATCTTTGCTATTCTGTGTTCTAGGTATCTTTTCTTCGCATATTCTGTATTTGGGTATCATTTTGCAGGTTAAGAGCATAACAGCTCTCGGTAGACCACGACCGTGGGTCTTTTAATAATTTAAAATAGATAAAACATGCAGAACTTTTGATTTCCCCCCTTAGCCCCCTTATTACGGCCCCTTTTGTGGTTCTCTGCATATGATCGGGGGATGGGACCAAGGGCTTATCCCTCGGGTGCTAAGGCTTTCAGATTCCTGTTTGAGGGCTTCTTTCCCTTTGTTACACGAAATACCGCATATCAATGCTTTACTGTGTTTTGCTTGTGGTGCTGCCCTCTGTCCTTGCGATTTCCGATCCGCCTGGTCGGGCCCACCCAAAGAAATCGCAATCGCAACCACAGAGAGGGGGGAATCTTTACCTTTTTCTTTGGAGCGGGAGAACATTCCAGACATGAGATATTTATAGACCATGCTATAATAATTTATCGCATCTGGGGGGGAGTCCTGTATATTGCAATCATATTGCACCAATGTCTTTAGTCTTTTCCCCTTGACAGTTGCGATTTCCAGTCCGCGGGGTGAAATCATCAATGCCACGTGTCACCCTATGAGTGGTGACACGTGGCACCGAGAAATGGCCCCATGTCACCCCTAAAATCGTTAAAACTAGGTGACACATGTCACCTTGCCACATCATCAACCGTACTTCCACGTCACTACTAATTTCAGCTGCCCTGTCAGCTCTGAAGACCAATCGCATGCCTCCACATGGCCTCCGGGAGAAGAGAGAAAGTGGCTTGTCGGGCCTTGGTTTTTCATGAATGCCTTTGTTAATGAGTTTTCGGTGTCCCCGACAATTTTGTATCAAATCAAAGAATCATCAATTTCCATTGTTTCTGAGCTGCAACCCCTGTCGATCACCAATTGCTGATGCCATGTGGAGGAGAGAGAAAGAGGAGGTCCGACCGTTTTTTTATTGGCTATTTTCTTTGTATTTGGTGTTCTCGACTCCCTGGGATCTTAACACTAGCGTCACAAATCAACCTCCCATAAGCCTTTGGAGTGTCGGCCCATGAATCTGCCGGTACGCCGATATGTTTATCACCGATCGCTCTGTGCTCGGGGCTCCCGATGGCCGATATGTTAGACCTAGACCTGCCAACTACCGATATGTGATATTGGCGACCAATGAATCATTGTTTCTCACTCCGTTAGTGCTCCTTACTCGCCTGAATGCCGATATGCGATATGCGATGAGCCTCCCGGGTCCCAATTGCGAATTTTCCCTCATACTTAGCTATTTTTTTATTTTCTGAGCTTTCCAAGGTAATCTTAAAAATGCTTTAACTTCTGCTCCAAGAGTCCATTTTTGGACTTCCATATACTTTTGGAAAGCTCTTTCCGAGGAGTAGGCAATGGGATGGACCAATTAGGCTCTGATAGCTTCTGTGGCAAAAAAAATAGCATCAAACATCACTGCTATTTGACTTTTTAAGCGATTTAAGATTGATGAAGCAGTGAGTGACAACAGTGGGGATGCAACAAAGGACGAGGGTAGGAGTCTCATTGGTTTATTCAGTCAAAATTATAGTGTGAAAAGCCTCTTTAAAAATTAAATGGCCACATAGTATCAGATCATATCATGCATTTGTTGAAGATAATGGAGAATATCATAGAATAGGTAGAGTTAGTTCACGTAGTCTCAGGATAGGAATTAGTTTCTAGTTCTTAGGATGTTGTTCTAACTTCCCTATAACTATGTATTATATTTAATGTGTAATGTTGATGAACAATGTAGAGTGTTCTGCAGAGCTAGACTCTCTTGGTTTAGACTCTCTTTCGTAGAGCTGACCAGTGGGTTTTATTTTCATTAATACAAAATTGCCATTGTTATCATGGTATCAAAGCGTAAGGGCTGAGGAACCTATATGCTGGCTGGTGGGCAGTTCTTTGAACTGAAATCGCCGTAGGTTTTGAGTGGATAGCCGCGATGATCACTATTAAGTCATCGCATGTTTTGAGAGGATAGTCGTGATGATCACTATTACACAGCTGCGACGGTCGCGGAAAATTGGTGGAAAATTGGTGAAAAATTGCGACGACCTCTGAAATTGGGCGTATTTTTGCGACTAGTCTCGGAAAAATGGTGTTTATCAGCGAATAGTCTTGGAAATTGGGTGTATATCTATGATGATCGTGTAAATCAAATAAATTGCATGAGCCAAGAACAAGGCTGTAGCTGTCAGAGAAGTTGAGTGGGGAAGCCAAGAACAAGGTTGTAGCTGACAACAGGAGGTTGTCTGGAGGCTGAGAAGAAAGCCATGGAGATCTGCAGGTGTTACGAGATCAAACAACAGTGATCTATCTCTGTCACAGATCTAGGGTAAATTTAACATTCTTTACTTGTCAATTTTTCTTTTTCTAAATTGCCAAGATAAATAACAATATTTTTGAAGCATGTATGAATGAGCATAACAAGCTCGATGGTTCCAATTATGAAAATTGGAAGTTTAAGATGCAGACTCTGCTAGAAGTGAAGAGTGCTTAGACGATTATGAATGGGGATGAGCCATGGCCTGCGGCTGGATCAACAATAGTCTCAGATTGGGAGAAACGAGAAAGTAGAGCAAGGACAATGTTAAAGATGT
Source organism: Pinus taeda (assembly GCA_000404065.3). Classification (NCBI taxonomy): domain Eukaryota; kingdom Viridiplantae; phylum Streptophyta; class Pinopsida; order Pinales; family Pinaceae; genus Pinus; species Pinus taeda. Next base: position 10,968 of record APFE031471519.1, read on the forward strand.
CAGTGAAAGACTGCATTATACTGCACATGAGAGAAGGTAAGTCAGCTAACAAGATCTGGGGAATTCTGAAGCAGTTGTATGAGATCAGTAATTCAAATCATCTTTTGTTCCTCAAGAGTAAGATCCTGTCCATGAAGATGGAGGAGAATGAAACGATTGCTTCATTTGTAGCAAGTATCAAGGATCTGAATTTTTTTTATTATCAGATATTGGTCATACAATGGATGATATAGATCTTGTGACCATTACAATGAATGGTGTCACTGATGATTATCAGATGTTCAGCACTAGGATCAATGCCAGAAAAAAGATCCCAAAATTTGAAGAGTTGATAGTTATACTGATGCAGGAAGAGGAGAAGAGATTGACTCTAAAGCCCTAGAGTGTCGATCTTTCATTGGTTCTGAGGAAGAACTTCCACAAAGGGAAAGGAGGTCCACAATAGCAAAATGAAGAAAGTTCACATAAACGACCAAATCTGACCCAAGGTATGCATTCGAATAAAAACTACTCTAAAACTAAATGTTTTTATTGAGGAAAATTGGGCCATATATCCACGGAATGTAGGAAAAAGAAGTATCATGAAGAACAACAAAAGCCAAAGAGACATGTAGGTCATCTCGTGAACAGTGATCAGGTGCAGAATTTGAGATTGTTCATGGCAAATCGTGAGGAAAATGTTGATGCAGACATCTGGTATGTAGATTCAGGAGTGTCAAAACACATGACAGGGAACAAGCACTAGCTGGAGGATTTTAAAGAGATCAACGAAGGCGCACATATTTACCTAGGAGATGACAAAAGCAATCAAATCAAAGAATGTGGGAAATTTTCTGTTATTCTACCTGATGGTAATATCAAACAAATTTATAATGTAATATATGTGCCTGGCATAACTAAGAACTTGATTTCTGTATAAATGATTACAAATCAAGATTTGAAAGTTGAATTTTTAAAATCTAACTGTTACATTAAGGATCTGCTAGATGGAATGAGGAAAATTGCTACAGGAATCCGAACAGGAGGACTGTACAAGTTGGATGTGAGACCTGCACCGATTTAAGCATTGACAACAACGAGCCTGACTACAGAAGAGCTTTGGCACCAAAGATTTGGCCACATCAAGTACAATGATTTGTTGTTACTACAGAGGAAAGAAATGGTAAGAGATCTTCCTATGCTAAAGCAAATACATAATGATTGCGATGCTTGTAATTTAGGGAAAATGCATAGAGAAGAATTCCCTGTTAGAGTAGAAAAGAAACAGAGGGATATACTGGAGTTAGTGCACACAGACCTTTGTAGTTCCATGCAGACAAAATCATTAGGAGGTGCAGTGTATTTCCTACTGTTTACTGATGACTGTATGAAGTTTTCTTGGGTGTATTTCTTAAGTAAGAAGAGTCATACATTCAAATACTTTAAGAAGTTTAAAAATATGATTGAAAGACAAACAGGGAAATAGATAGAAATTCTCCAGTCTGATCAAGGGGGAGAATATAGGAAAGATGAGCTGATTAGATATTGTAAAGATCATGGAATTTTGTAGTAGTTTATAGTACCCCATACTCCACAGCAGAATGGAGTAACAGAAAGGAGGAACAGAACTCTGGTGGAATGTGCGAGAAGTATGTTGAAAGGTAAGAATATTTCAAATGGTTTTTAGCTAAAGCAGTGAGTACTGCGGTTTATTTAAAAAATAGGAGTCCTACAAGAAGTCTTGAGTTTAAAACTCCTTTTTAAGCTTTGTATGGATATAAGCCTGCAGTAAAACACTTAAGAATATTTAGATGTAAAGCATTTGCCTACATACCCAAGGAAGATAGAAAGAAATTAGACTCAAAAGCCATCAGATGCAATTTTGTAGGGTATTGTTTGTCATATAAAGCATACAGATTATTTAATCCCTCTACTCACAAGACCTTTGTCATTAGAGATGTTAAATTCCATGAGCAGGATAGTGAAGAAACTGATGAGTGTGAGACCTTTGTCATTAGAGATGTTAAATTCCATGAGCAGGATAGTGAAGAAACTGATGAGCACTATGATGGATGGGACATTTCGTACTTTGAAGAAGAGGATGTAGAGAATAATCAGGATCAACGGAAAACAAAGGTAGAGGATGAACAAAAATAGAAACAACAACAACAACAACAATAGCAACAACAGCAACAGCAGCAACAATAATAGCAGCAACAACAGGAAGAAATAAGGTTTGAAACCGCCACCCCACCACTCAGGAGATCAGGTAGGAAAGCTCAAATGCCTGCAAGATATAGGGAAAATGCATTTATAACTAGTATGATGAATGTTGTTGAACCGTCTAGTTATAAAGAAGCAAATGAAAGTAATGTATGGAAAATAGCCATGGAACAAGAATATTATTCAATAATCAGAAACAACACTTGGGAATTGGTAGAACTTCCTAGAGGAAAATAGGTCATAGGTTGCAAATGGTTATATAAACCGAAAATTAATGAAGATGGAACTATAGAAAAACTGAAAGCTAGGTTGGTTGCAAAGGGGCACACACAAAAAGAAGGGATAGATTATGAGGAAACCTTCGCCCCTATAGCTAAATTGAACACCATCAGAATGTTAATTGCTTTAGCTACTAAGAAACATTGGATGATGCACCAAATAGATGTAAAGTCTACATTTCTGAATGGGGAACTGAAAGAAGAGGTTTATTTAGAGCAACCGGAAGGGTTTGTCTAGAAGGGAAAATAACATTTAGTCTGTAGGTTGAAGAAAGCACTCTATGGACTAAAACAAGCTCCTAGGTCATGGTATGAGAAAATTGATTCATTTTTTATGCAAGCTGGCTATAATAGAAGTAAGAATGACCCTAATATTTACACCATGAAAGATGAACAAGGGTGTGTAATGCTAATTTCATTATATGTAGATGATTTGATAATTACAGGTGATGATATATATCTAATTGATGAAATCAAGCAGCAGATGTCACAGATATTTGAGATGAAGCATCTCAGTGAACTCAGATACTAGTTAGGTCTCGAAATCTAGAGAGATTTAGGTCAAACATTTCTGTCTCAAGAAAAGTATGTCAAAGGCCTGTTAGAAAAGTTTAGAATGGATCAGTGTAAGCCGGCACTTGTACCATTGCAACAGAACACCAAATTACAGTGTGAGGATGGCTCAAAAGCGGTGGATGCAACACTTTACAGACAGCTGGTGTTATAGACATATGTGCACACCGCAAACCCAATCACATATTTCAATAAACCAAGGCTCTTAAACCCCTAAAAGTGTTGTTTCATACCCTAAAGGATCATGGTCAACTGATTACATCATTTCCCAGAAGTGCCACTTGAAAACCCACTCAGAACTGGCCAAAACTGGACCATACAGACTGCTCCATTCTTAGGGTGCAATGCATACTAGCAGCTACACTGGCTAGGCGTGATGCATACTAAATGAGCCTTCTGTAGGGTGCAATCGACGAGAGTAGACAAATGGCAGAGGTAGTTTGCTAGGTGGAAACCCAGAGAATCTTCTAGAAACTACTCATATGACACTTGCCTCTCTGAATTTGCCCAAGCATGAGTAAGAGATCAATGAAATCTCCAAGTGGAACCAAGAACTATCAATGAAATGAAACTAATCAAAAACCCAAAATCTGACTCACCCCTCTGCAAATATCTACAAATGGATCCCTCATCTAAGAGATCTAGAGGCTGGCATTTTGTAATTTGTAAGGAAGTGCTATTGGTTTCTTTGAGAAGAAACATTGTATTGTTGGGTGATCTTACTTTTCATGAGCTGAATAGGGCCTTCATGCTGGGGGGATGATGCTGGATCAGACAGCTGGGTTGTAATCCTCTCTTCTATTTCTACTATCAATCAAGTTCTTTGAGTTTTCCTCCATATAATCGTGTATTTGTGAATCTTTATATTTGTAAATGCAATTGTATGGTTATTGTATTTTTGATTCTGCATTGTTTATGATAACATAGATCGAGATGCTTTGATGGTGTTTTGTTGCTTTGCCTCTACAGGTATTCTCTAAAGCGGGAGAAGCAGGAGAAGAGTGGCAAATTCTATCAAGGGAGAGAGGAAACAAGCAAGGAGCCAAGAAGAAGAAATAGGTTGGTGCCCATTTCTTCTCTCTTATCTATCATACATAAAGGAAATCTTGAAGTGCTTTGAATTGTTTATTTCTAAGATAGTTACCCGTCTTAGTGGGACTAGCATATCGAAAAGACACTAGTTTTCATGGAAACAAAATGGCGACTACACTGGGAAATGAATAGTTTGTTTGTTTGTTACTTTTGTTTGCTTTATAAACCACAGACGGAGCCTGAAGTTAAGCCAACTAGCCTTCGAACTTCTTTTGCTATGCAACTGCAAAGTAGATCAACGCTGCTTCAGTCAATCTCCGGGTTGGTTTACGAACTAAAAATCTGACTTGCAAACATCCTAAATGCCCTTGTGGTAGCTCAATAACCTCATAAGATCATACCCCTATACTTTGTTTTTACAGTCTATCATAGATCGGCCTAAATCACTGAACTTAGCTGCAAATTTTGAGTGAAAACCAAGCTCAGTTTCGTTCCCTGGTCCATCGCACTGTCTGTAACTGGCAGCCTGGATGCATTGCACCTCTCATGTGTTGCAGGTGAGATGCATCCATGTTTCACTTAAGGATAGGTGTGATGATTAAATGATACTATTTCTATCTCTAGAAATTTGGTTTTTCCTCCTTGCTTTTAGCTCTATTCAGTAGTTTTGCCGCTTATGATCAGTATATCATTGCTGAAGCCTCCTTCCTTCACATTATTTAGCCTCCATTGATTAGGATCTGTGAATTTTTTTTAATTTATTTTTCATCATTTACAGTCCTATTTTGTCAAAAGTAGCTTAATCAAACTGTCATTTTGAGTCGAAAAGAAGAGTGTCGTAAAGTCTTCCTCTTCTAGATAGTCAATCGTACTTTTTCCATTGTATTTGATTTGAATTGTTAATATTTAAAGTGTCGAAAGCAGTTTTCTATTCGAAATTGAAAGTGTCATCTCAGTCTTCCTTTCATTTTGAAAATAAATCGTTGAAGTGTCGCTTTGAAGAAAATAGTTCAGATCTGTACTTAGTTTCCTTTTTTACGTTCTCACTTTAAGGAAATGGAAAAACAAATACATGCATGTGCATTTTCATTTAGACTGCATGCAGAAAATGATTTAGGAAAAGTGCATTTAGTGTGTGCTCTCTACTTTGTGTTGAAAGAATCGTACTCTTCTTTCCTTAGTAGCTAGGATTTTCATTGCTAAAAGAAAACAAACGACTGTTTATCATTTTAGATTGCATATTTAGGACTTTTACATCTACATCACGCAGTGAACCTTAAAAGACAAACTTCTAAAAAAGATCAACTCTAAAATAAACCTCAATGAACATAAAAACGCTTTGGAATCTAATGCACAACATCTAGAAGTCTAGGCTAGAGACGTATTCCGGCATCGTAAAACTTGATAACTATCGTTTTCATCGAAGGTTGGGAGATTCCTCCTCTTTGATACGACAAGTACCAGTACGGACTTGTGCTCCCTGTACCATCAAGTATATACTGGGAGACCACAATAAGCAGATATCCTTTATCCTTAAGAAGTCGTGTCTGCCACCCTATCGATCGCAATACACTGAATACATCATTCGAGAAGATTGACTGCCATACGTAAAGTCCTTGGTAATTTCTCTTTAATTTACCACAAAGGTGTATATTTCAGTTTTGCGATTGGTTTGGTAATCCCTCTATCTAGATTTCCAGAGTAGTCACTTTCATTCCTTTTCAACTCCTTAAAAGAAAAGGTCCATGTGAGCACTTGTCACTTTAGGCTCATTAAAAATCGAAGGCGACTAGAGTCATCTTTAGATCTTTCTCAACTCTTAAAAATTGAAAAAGCAAAGTTGTGTCAAAGCGTCATAAAATTAATTTAATTCTGAATAAAATTTCCCCTTTTTAATTTTGAGTTGATCAAGTAATCCGCAATTGTGGAACAAAGTCAATAAAAACCTAGTTGTTCACGGAGGCTAGCGATTCAACCGTCTTTGACTCCGGAAATGAAACCATTCTGGGCGAAACGGTCTCCTTTAATTGAGTCCACCTCTCCTGTTTTATTTAAAACTTGTGTTTCAACATCATCAGAGACTATAGTTACTCCGATCATTTCTGGTACATCTGCCTTTATAGAAGAAGCTCTGCGGTTACAAGAGGACATTAGAACTGATCCTAGTGTAGCGGTAGAGACTTCTATACCTAAAACAACTCCATCTAGAGCTGATCCAGAAACTGAAGTTCACTTACCTGAACATCTGGGAGTTGAGTTCTAGAATTTAGAAGGTGTCACCCCTCCAGTATCTGTCGCTGTAGAAACTATGCCTTCCTCGGCCCCATAAATATTTTACGGAGTTGACGGTCTACCTCTTCCACTTGGACTTATTTCTATAGAAGAAGTTGTAGAGGATCCTCCATCCCGTACTCCATTGCATTTTAGAGCTGGGATCCACTTATATCCTTCTATTCCTGAGGTTAGCTCTTTTAATCATCCTTCATTACAAGTTCCTGTCGAATCGCTAGGAAATATTTTGGATAGACTAAATATGTCTGAACAACCATCGACATCTAGGACTGTGTCATCCGATACAGCTACAGCAGAACTTCCTGCTACCACTCCTACGATGTTTTGTGGTATACCACCTGTCCCAACTAGTTATCAATTGCTAGATGCAGTCCACCCAGGGATTGTTTTGACAACATGGCCTCTTCCTATTTGTTCATCTGCAATCCAATCTGGTATTTCTTATGTTGAGACTCAACAAATTTATCCTGCATACCGGTTTCAATTTGGGCAATGTTGTCTTCAAAGGCTGATCTATCCTTTGAACACTGGATTGCCGCCATATGGAGGGCAGTATGCCTTTTCATTTTTCCCTCTTGGAGAACAACCATATGAGAGTTCACAACAAAATTCAGGTCAAACTGGAATTACATCCAGTGGTTGGGTTCCAATACTACCTGTACAACCAAGGGTGGTATATTCGATGCAACTGACTCAACTTGTGTCGAATATTACGAATACACCTGCTATTGTGACTGTGTCGCAAGTACAAGCACAGCCTATTGTATGTCAACCTCAAATTTCTTAGGTTGCACTACAACAGCCTCTTGTCTCTAGAGCTCCATCACAATCTCAGATTGGTGTTTCCTTAATCAGAATGACTCAGGCTCAAAGAAGTGTTATCACTCCGCATCTTGGTCAATCATCCAATATTGGGCAATAGAAAATGGTTCAACAACCATGGCTGGTGCAATATCAATAATGCCAGTTTCAGCAAGTTTACCAAGGACCTGAGCAACAAGGCACTTTAGGTAATGGAAAACTGCATTTTCAAAATGGTTATCAACAACCATTCTATACTGGTTATGTCCATCAACCTTATCAAAGTTACCAACATCAGATACATTATGCTGGTATGCAAAGACCCACTGCTCAGGCGATACCATCTTATCCTGGGTATGCTTCACCAAACCTGAATAAACAGTTGCCCTTTGTAGCAACTCTAGAATTACCAGATCTGAATCGTTTAACGAATGATCCAATTGCATATGCCCCTTGGTGGCCAGTAATTCCTCATAAACTTCCCTTAGATATTCCTAAATTCAATGGAAATCCGAGTGAAGATCCATTGAATCACGTAATGACCTTTCATTTGTGGTGTTCATCCAACACCCTCAATGATGATTCGATTAGGCTTCGCCTTTTTTAGTGAACGCTAACTGGTCCGACAGTGAAATGGTACATTGAATTTCATAGAGCTTCATTCGATAACTTTAGCACCCTTGCCACTACCTTTTTAACCCACTTTTAGTTACCGATAAGGTACGAAACAGGGACAGAACTCCTTACCAACTTTAAACAGACAACAACCACTCACATATATGATCATATTCATGAGTGGCGATGTTGTCATCGAATGGTAAAGACATATGTTCTTGATCAGCTTCAAGCTGAGTGGTTTATTAATTCATTATTACCTTCTATCGCAGAAGATGTGGTGAAAGGAGGAGTTGTCACTAAAGAGCAAGTCATTGCTTGTGCACAATATTTGGACTTGATCTATACTCAGTCTGGCACGCTCTATGACAAAATCCCTGAAGCTCCTAGACCAGAATTTTGCATTCCTTCCCCTCCTAAATCAAATAGGGACTCTCATGCTGGCGATGGCGTGATTGGTACCTCAAGTATGCAAACCACGAAGGCTTAATCCAGTAAATCCCTTGCTATTTCTAGTAAAAATTTAGATGACAAACTTCCTACGTTGGAGGTTAATGCCGTGTCATCTGACAAAGGCAAAGAACTGAAGCAACCAGGGGGCAAGAAGAAAGGGAAAAACAAAAATAAGAAACAGGAAGATTCAACTCCTGAAAAATCTTCTGAAAACCCTTCTAGGCAAAAGAAACCCAATCAGCCATGCTTCATATGTAATGAGGACCATTATACAAAAAAATTTCCACATTGAGCTGAGGTAAAGAAATTTTTAAAAACTTCAAGCACCTCAACAGTATTGACTGATCCATTTCAAAACCCATAAACTAATCTGGTTGCTATCGATCAAGCCTCCCCATCCCATGTGCTTATGTTATCCATCTCGAAATAGAAAAATGATGCTTTGATATCGACGAGGAATAAAGATTACGGGAATCCATATATGTCGAACAACAAGGCTACGGATCAACCCAGTAGTTCAACAACAACTTTGTTAGAAGTTGTGCCACCCATCATTCCTAAACAAAAAAATAATGCTGCCAAAGGGAGTAGTACATAAATCGACATTTAATCTTCGTGCTCGAGCAGCACAAAATTATAATATAGTGGAGGATCTAGCTCAATCACCATCCGCTATGTCGACACTTGAAGTACTGCAGAACTGACCCTTCCAAAAGAAAGCTTTATTATCAGTAATAGGTGGGATTGACCCAACGGATTCCAATCTTGTGGCCTTTAACAACAAAGGATATGAACCTCAATTATCGGCCCAACTCTCTTTCCTTATACATGTTAAAGCCCTCAACCAAATTGTTCATCGAACAATCATTGACAAGGGGGCATCTACCTATATTATGTCAATGAGTTGCTGGAAAACTTTAGGCTCACCACCCTTGTTACGATCATTAACAATATTAAAAGTGTTCGATGGAAGAACATACACGCTGTATGGGATATTAAGTAACTTGCAAGTTGAACTGGGGGGCAAGACAGTAGAAATTGAAGTCGAAGTTATCGATGGAAACCTTGATTACAATATCCTACTGGGAAGGCCCTGGATTTATGCTATGGCTGTTGTTGTATCAACATATTTTAGAAAGATTGCATTTCCCTTCCAAGGCGGAATTACAATCATTGATCAACTAACCTTTCTCCCCAATAGTTCACAAGCTACTGGAAGCATCCTGATGATCCATGGAAGCTCTCAATCGCTTCAAAATGTCGGAGTAGGCCTCCTAAAAGACCCTACCTTAATGGGTACTTTTGCTCTCCCGCCTCCGTGTAATCTGGCGGAAGTGACCACGGTGGAAACCTGTCATATGGTGTCTTCTACATCAACAAATATTAAAAAGATTTCTGAACATTTTGTTAGCATGGATCATTGCCAGATATTGCCCCCAAGCCCCATATAAATTTTGTAGCAATAAATTTTTTGGGCATGGGAGGCACACCCAAAACAACACTCATAAAGTGTTTGGGTAGATAGGTCTCTAGAATATATCATCTTTTCAGATCCTTGGTCACGTATACATTCTACAGACGAAGGAATCATTCAGTCAATGATGATAGGAGAGCCACCATGGGAAGATTACCACCATCGTTCCCATCTTCAAGATAACAACGAATATTATTCCAGTGACCTTAATCATCCTTCAGTTTTTGATTTTCTATCAAATACTGTAAATACGGTGGATTCCGAGCGAAATCGGTCCAATATTGAAGAGACTATCACCATAAATATCTCGACCAAACCTATTTTTGTAGAGAATATTCTTGTTGGCAAATCTTGTTCTTCTTAAGAACTGGAAATATACTCCGTTCTCTTTTGTGAATTCAGAGATGTCTTTGCATGGTCATATGAAGAAATGCCAGACATTGACTCGAGCATCGTTGAACATGAAATCAATATGTATCCAGATGTCAAATCAGTACGATAGCGGCTTCAACAGTTTCACCCAAAGACAGCCACTGCCATCAAGGAAAAAGTTGAAAAAAATTTACATGCTGGTTTCATTTACCCTGTTCCTCTAACTGATTGGGTATCGAATATTATTCCTATGATGAAAAATCAAGGAATGATTAGAGTGTGCGTTGATTACAAGGATGAAAATCAAGCTTGTCCAAAGGACAAATACACTACACATTTCATCGACCAGATAAATGATGAATGTGCCAGATGCGAAATTTTTTAATTTATGGATGGATTCTCCGGATACAATCAAATAAACATCTGCCCACAGGACCAGTCGAAGACTGCATTTATATGTCTGTGGGGCACATTCGCATACTGTAAACTACCTTTCGGTTTAAAGAATGCAGGGGAAACTTTTCAGAGGGCAATGAACTATGCCTTCCATGACATCAAACACATCGTTCAACATCTACCAGCTCATTCATGAAAGCGGACTAACCATCCGCAACATTTGAGAGCTATATTTCTGTGTTGCCGACACTACAAGATACGACTCAATCCACACAAGTGTGTGTTTTGTGTTGGTTCTGGTCATTTACTTGGTTTCGTAGTTTCTAAGGACAGAATTCGACTTGACCCATGTAAGGTTCAGGCAATCATCGAGATGCCTCCACCTTCAAATCTGCTTCAGATTAAGAAACTCCAAGGGAAAGCAAACTTTTTGAGGACGCTCATTCCAAATTACGACGAACTTGCTAAGGGTTATACATGTATTTTGAAAAAAGAAGTGCCCTTCAACTGGGATCAGGTTGTGCAAAATTCCTTTGATGCTTTAAAGGATTCCGTAGTAAAAGCATCATTAATGTATGCTCCTGACTATTAAAAGGACTTTAACATGTATCTTGTTGTAGCAGATATAACCATCACAATGGTTTTAGTACAAGAAGACGATGGAATTGAACATCCAGTCTATTATTTAAGCCGAAACTTAAATGATATAGAAAGAAAGTACTCCTATGTTGAAAAACTGGCTCTAGCAGTACAAAGGTTTCGACATTATATCCTCTTTCACAAAACTAGCATTTTGTCAAATTGCAACCCTATGACCTACATTCTGTCACGTCAATTACTAGGGGGAAAATATTCAAAATGGATAGCCATTTTGCAAGAGTTTGATCTGGAATTCACAAAATCCAAATCAAAGAAATATCTAGTTTTCGCGGAGTTACTATGCGACCTCCCATCATCATCCAACGATTCAACATCTAAAGCAACAATCGTGGATGAAACTTTGTTTCTGATATCGTCAAGCAATCCGTGGTATGGAGATATATTGATCTATCTCCAAACCCAAACCTTCAGGCCTAACACCTCTGGCTCCGAACAATGGCGTGCTCAATACCAAGCCAAAGACTACATGATCGTCGGTGATACACTTTACCGTCGTGGTGTCGATACCATTCTGCAAAGTTACCTCACGCATGAGGAGGCCGAAAAAGTCCTGAATGATTTTCATTCAGGTGCGTGTGGGGGGCATCAATCTGGTTACTCTATGGCACAAAAGATCTTACAAGCAAGTTACTGCTGGCCTACTATATTCAAAGATTGCATAATCGTAGTCAGAAGTTGCCATGCTTGTCAAATCTTTGACCGTAAAACTAGAATACCAACCACACTGTTGCATCCAATAGTTGTTTTTGGCCTATTCGCCAAATGGGGCATAGATTTCATGAAATGTAACCCCACCTCAGCTGGGGGGCATGGGTATATGATAGTCGCAGTCGACTATTTACAAAATGGGTCGAGGCGATGCCTACATTAAACAACAACAACAAAACAACTACTCTTTTCTTTTTCAATCATGTAGTCTCTAGATTCGATGTTCCGCAAGCTATACTCACAGATCATGGATCGTATTTTTGCAATCACATGATGGTTGAATTGGCTGCAAAATTAGGACTGTGCCATGACAGTTCTACTCCATATTATCTGCAAGCTAACGGATAAGTTGAAGCCATGAACAAAGTCCTGAAGCGCATGCTACAAAGGATGATTGGAGTCCACAAACGAAATTGGCACTTAATCCTATACTCACCTTTGTGGGCATATACGACATCAGTGAGAAATGCGACTGGATTTACACTGTTTCAGTTGGTGTATGGCATGGAAGCGGTCTGACCGATTCAGTGTGAAATTTCATCTCTCAAGCTCACAGTCTATCTACTTCCCGGAACTTCAGAGGAAGAGGCTCATTTCTTGGAACTCATCCAATTGGATAAAACCCATCGTGATGCCGCATTGGCTAACGAAGCTCATAAGAAACGTGTCAAGGCGCAATTTGACAAAAATGTCAAACCCTGTGTGTTCTCAGAAGGTGACCTGGTCTTGCCTTACGATCGGGACTCCAATAAACTGGGAGCAGGTAAGTTCGAACCATTGTGGATGGGCCCCTACATTGTTAAAAGAGTATTAGCAAAAGGAGCCTACGAGCTGGTAGATTACGATGGAATTCCACTGTCGCAACCCCGAAACGGGTTGTATCGTATGTGCTATTATGCTTGATTAAGTGTAGTACTCTCTCTATAGATATGCTTTTGTTGCATTTTTTTTCGTCAAGAGTTATCATTTTGGTTAGGTAATTTTCTTTGCATTTGTTGCAGATGTCGGACCTATTGGAATTATTCATTGGATACGCCGATGGAGCTAGTTGTAGTATGCCATTTATAATCCAAGCGACAAGTTAATGAGTTTCAGAGGGATATGTATTGGTCGATCAATGAATAACATCGCTGAATACAGTGCGTTGATAGAGCTTCTCTCTGATGCCATCGCACATGGCATACGCCAACTTGTTGTTAGGCTAGATTTTCAACTCGTCATTCTACAACTTACTAGCATCTATCCCATTCGCAATCCAGCTATCTATCGTATGTTCCTAAGGGTCAGGATTTTGGAAAGGCAATTTGATTCTATTCAATATCAACACATTTCCATATTCCTAAACACATTAACTGATTCATTAGCAAATTATGTGTTAGATAGGCATTTGCAACATTTATAAAAGAAAAACATTTCACATTAACATTTGCATCAGGATCACATAACTTAACCAAAATAAGCTCCAAAAGTAAAAAATACATAACTGTTTATAGTTTCACATAATGTTTTGTGTACAAGGCAAAATCGGTCATATGACTAGAAAACTCAAAAATGAATGCAGAAAAGCATCCTAAGCTAATGGTGTTGGTGATAACATGTCATTGCCTATGCGATCATATGCAAGAGTCTAGTCCATCGACTCGGCATGCCAGTAGTATGGCGTTGTAATCTTAGAGGTAACTCGTCGGTCCTCACATCCTGAATACCAAGAGTGAGACCCTTGATCTGATGCCGCAGTACTGCAAGGGTCTCCGCTATGTCCAAATCGCGAAGGACAACCCTCCTTACAGCCTCTCCTGCTGGAACGGCAGCAGCCGCCCTTGGGAACGCCGCTAGTCGCACTGGCCCAACATCTGCACACACATATGAGTTCGATTAGACTTGATAACATTTAAAAACACAAAAACATTATAAAACCAATAAACAAAGATATGGTCAAAACATTTTACCATAACACTCCACTGCTTGCCAGTTGGTAACACCAAATCAGGGTTGCCTAGGAAATCCATCCTGACGTATGGATACTCAGCAAAGACCATCTCCTGATAGTCAAACCACTCAAATAAGGCATCAGAGAAAGGAATCTACGACTGACCAGCATGTCTGGCCATGAGATCGACCCCTCTCTGAATTCGGGGTACGCTCGGTGCTGACATCCCTAGTGAAATGTACTGTGGCTGCATCAGCGGAATCCTCCCCAAGGTGAAAGCAGTAAAAATGGAACTGTCACACGGAGTAAGTCGATCTTGCGGACAAGATAGACCTTCCTAGAATCTAAAGAAGACCTAATGACAAGCAAACCAACCAGACGCTATATTTCTCTAAATATGCTTTTATAAACAATGGCAAACAAGTGTTTTTAGGGCCTACCTTAGGTCCAACGCAAGTTTGTGGATGCCCTCGCTCCTTCGATCCAAATGAGCTCCTTTGTCGCGAATCTGCAAACACAAACAAGGCAAACAAATTAAATAGCACCTGAAAAGCCAATATCATAAAACATATTTAACATGAAAGTTAAGGAGTCCATGAAACAAATAACATGAGATACTTGTTGAGAAAAATGAGTTTGATTGTATTAATTCAAAAGAAGAAGAACTTTACAACCTGTGCCTTGACGTTGTACAAGCTCCTCCCAGGGTCCAGCAAGAAGTCTCCTCTACTTTGACAAGTTTCACTCTCTTCCAAATGAAGCCAAAAAGGTATGTGATCTCTCCTCTTAAGCTTAACTAGGAAATATTAATTTCACCAGCATTTACCCTAAAAAATGTTCAGCTTCTAACTTCCTCAACAACCAACCCAATGCCTGAATTTATAGTGCAATGGAGGGAGGTTACTAGGTCCTCCTTCAAAGGGATAAAGCCCTCCTTCAAAGGGATAGCTCCTCTCATCAAGGGATTAGCTCCTTCTCTTTTGGGATGCATGAACCACCTCAGAGCGAACAATCCACGTCAAAATTCCTTCTAGAATCCTCTAGAATTAACCCAAAGTGAGTTTTTTTAAGATAAAACTTGCAGCTTTTGACTTTAACAGGGGTCCGCACCGACACCTTTAGGGACAGAGTGGGTAGGTCCGCAATTTTTGTAAACAGAAGGTGTGGGACTGCAGGTGACAGTGAGAGAAAGTGCGGAACCAGAGTTACATTGATTTTTAATGTCTTCCTCTCATTTTCAAAGCTCAACTTGAAGAGCTGAGGTCTGAGACTTGCTTAGGAGGATAGTACAAGTGATGATAGACCCATACTGACTGCAAATAATCATGGTGACGATATTTTTGTGTAACAGATTGCCCCCTAAAGTGCGAAGTCTATAGTAGATGAGGATTTCATTTATCATTTAGGAAGAGTGAAGTACTTTATCATTTCAAGGATCATCTTGTGGAGAGGCCGGTTGGAACCTGTAAAAACATTCAATGCAAGATATATATATGAGATCATATCATCACTGAGGTAGGCATTCCCATACTCAGATCAAAACTGACTAGAAACTAACAACTACTCTGATACAGGAATGATCTTGTAAAACATCACAAGTATAGACTCATGTGGACATAGTATGGACGCAGCCATCTGTTTATGAATAGTCTATTATATAATGAATACAAAATTCCTCGCAACCTGGATCGTGGAAACTAGATCCAGGGTCTTCATTTCTACTTCCCGAAACAGTACGATTCTATCCATGCGAATGAATGTGTTGATGTCGAACATGGTATAAACCACTTGATTACCAGTCAATGATGTAAATTGTTAACAAGTGTGAGAGAAACCACCAATGATGTCAATGGCTCTCAAAGTACTTAGTACAATCCATGAAATGTGAATAAATGTGTTGATGTCGAACATGTCACAGAATCCTTTGATCGAAGGTCAATGATGTAACCTGTCGTCAAAGGTGAGAAACCTGCCATTGAGGCATGCAGATCCCAAGGTACTGACGATTTCTAGATCATCTTTCTAGATAATGAGCTGAAGTCGATAGAAAGCGATCTGTCGCAGGCAAGCCCACAACACGAAATCATAGATCAAGTTGAAGAAATTTAATTGCAAGGACTGACTCAGGGATGGTCAAGATGGATGACATATATTTTACAGATGAATGGCTTATTGGCAGTGACCTCTTGAACACATAACGAAACAACAGATGGCTTGGTGACAATTGACCCAAAGTTAATACCCATAAACCAGTTGAAGACTTTCAATGTGGTTTGATCAACTGTTAGGCAAAGGATTTCCCAACCTAGGTGAATAACAGTGTCGTGTTCAAGAGCGGTTTACAAAGTATGACAAACAGGCTCATTTTTCTCTCTTTTCCCCCACCATTTCTAGCAAGTACCTCTTTATTTTTTACAAGCTTGAGGAGGATAACATTTGCTTGATTATAAGCTCATCCTTCGGATGATTCCAACTTAGTTTAAATTCGAACCATAAGAAGGAGTGGTTTGTTCCTGTTTGTAATTGAACAGGTCCTTTACTGTTAAATTTTAACGAGTCTAGTATAGGAGAAACTCAGCATTTTTCAATTTTAGAGAGCCTGAAAAAACTTAAGAAAACTCCATGGTTGCCCTTTTTCGTAAATTTGTGTCTCCCAAGCCCGAAAAAGTATAAAATAATACTTGAGAGAACTGCTTGATCATTATGACCAAGGAGTACTTTTCATAATTAGTGCCTCTGATCTGAAAAAGTAAAAAAGAGACCAACGACGCGTCGTTTTATGACCAATATCGAATTTGAAACGACAAAAATCCGGCAATATTTTCATGTTTTTACGGTCAGAAAAGGGTTGTAGGTGGACCACCTTTTTAGTTCCGTTTTAGCGAGCTTAAAAAGAAAAACTCGACAATCTTTTCATATTTTAGGAGTCAGAAAAGAGCTTAAAGGTGACTCTAAGGTTTCGCTTTTTCATAAGATTTAACGAGTTCGAAAAAATGATAAAAATGTACTCATGGTTTTCATTTTTTCGTAAGTTTTAATGAGTTCGAAAAAATGATAAAAATGTACTCATATG
>APFE031471519.1:33381-46035 GCA_000404065.3 Pinus taeda
TATGCAAGAGAATTCTCAAACACAAGATGATTCTAATGTAATCTAAGAACCAATCAAGTGCAAGTCAAGAAAATTGGAAAAGAGTTCCAAAGATCAAAAAATAAAAACACTCAAAGGCAATTAACACTCATACACAATTGTGAAAAGACTGAGACAAACCTCCAAGTAATGACCAAAGGAAATCAAATTGAGAATTTCTCAAAAAAGAGACTCAAAACACCCAATTGATAAAAGCTTAAAACAGGAATGCCAATGGAATTAACCTAAGAAAAGTTCCTGACAAGTCACGTGCAGATTTGGGCAGAGGCTAAAAACACATAAACAAATCCTAAGCTGATTAACAGAGGAAATCTTAGGTTTTTCAAAATTTTGACAGGGTCCGCAGGCCCACAGTAAAGACAGGTGCGGTCCTGCTTTGTGCTAAAAGAAAAGGTGTGGATAGGTATGCACTTTGTCAAAAGGCTAGGGTGTGGTC
Organism: Pinus taeda; assembly: GCA_000404065.3. Taxonomy (NCBI): domain Eukaryota; kingdom Viridiplantae; phylum Streptophyta; class Pinopsida; order Pinales; family Pinaceae; genus Pinus; species Pinus taeda. Next base: position 33,857 of record APFE031471519.1, read on the forward strand.
CTCTCCCAAAGCTATGAAAAACGAAAAATAACCCTGGATCTACAAAATCTACCCAATTTTACACACAACAAGCCAAAAACAGAAACAAAAACATAGTTTCTCAGGTCAAAGTAAAAACAAGGAAAACAATCAAGTCCCCAGTGGAGTCGCCATTTTGTCACACGGAATAAGTCAATCTTGCGGAAAAGATAGACCTTCCTAGAATCTAAAGAAGGCCTAATGACAAGAAAACCAACCAGACACTATCTTTCTCTAAATATGCTTTTATAAACAATGGCAAACAAGTGTTTTTAGGGCCTACCTTAGGTCCAACGCAAGTTTGTGGATGCCCTCACTCCTTCGATCCAAATGAGCTCCTTTGTCGCGAATCTGCAAACACAAACAAGGCAAACAAATAAATAGCACTTGAAAAGCCAATATCATAAAACATATTTAACATGAAAGTCAAGGAGTCTATTAAACAAATAACATGAGATACTTGTTGAGAAAAATGAGTTTGATTGTATTAATTCAAAAGAAGAAGAACTTTACAACCTGTGCCTTGATGCTGTACAAGCTCCTCCCAGGGTCCAACAAGAAGTCTCCTCTACTTTGACAAGTTTCACTCTCTTCCCAATGAAGCCAAAAAGGTGTGTGATCTCTCCTCTTAAGCTTAACTAGGAAGTATTAATTTCACCAGCATTTCCCCTAAAAAATGTTCAGCTTCTAACTTCCTCACCAACCAGCCCAATGCCTGAATTTATAGTGCAATGGAGGGAGGTTACTAGGTCCTCCTTCAAAGGGATAGCTCCTCTCATCAAGGGATTAGCTCCTTCTCTTTTGGGATGCATGAACCACCTCAGAGCGAACAATCCACGTCAAAATTCCTTCTAGAATCCTCTATAATTAACCCAAAGTGAGTTTTTTTAAGATAAAACTTGCGCCTTTTGACTTTCACAAGGGTTCGCACCCACACCTTTAGGGACAGAGTGGGCAGGTCCGCAATTTTTGTAAACAAAAGGTGCGGGACCGCAGGTGACAGTGAGAGAAAGTGTGGTACCAGAGTTACATTTATTTTTAATGTCTTCCTCTCATTTTCAAAGCTTGACTTGAAGAGCTGAGGTCTGAGACTTTCTTAGGAGGACAGTACAAGTGATGATAGACCCATACTGATTGCAAATAATCATGGTGAGGATATTTTTGTGTAACAGGAACCATAGCCAAAGTTAAAGAAGTGTGCGAAGCACTGAACAAGGTATGTAGTGCACAACGCAATGATTGGGACCTGCGCGTACTAGCAGTTTTATGGGCTTATAGGAAAACATACAAGAAACTGATGGAACAGATGCCTTCTAGGCTGAGCTATGGAGAAAATGAAGTAATTCCAATGGAGTATATCATGCATAGTCCGCGCATAGCAGTGCCTGTGGATATAATAGATCACGGAGCCTTGGAAGAAGGGAGCGCTTAGTTGGAAGAACTCGAAGAATAACGCTTGGGACCTGATGAAGAGATCTAGCAGGGTAATATTAGGCTCCAAGAACTCATGAATGAAAGAGTTTGGTTGAGGGAGAAAAGCACCATGGCGGAAGCAGAAGTCAAGAAGCTTGAGGAAGGAATACAAAAGGACTTTCTTGAAAAAAAATCCATGTCGGTAAAATAGGATGCGCATGATTATGTTGATGAATTTCGGGACTAACGCCATGATTTTATTAGTTTGATGCCTTGGATTGGACCGTATGTTACTAAGGGGATCAAAGATGGTGGTGCGATACAGTTGGGAAAATGCGTGATGTAGGTGGTGAAGTCAAATGGTGGACTCTTCCCAAGAAAAGAAACCGGTAGCAAAGTTAAATGGTGGACTCTTCCCACCTGACTAGCTGCAGGGAGCACAGTCTTAGCGCTCTAGGAAGTTGAAAGGAGGTGCTGGACTATAAAATACTCTACCCAAGATATGCGCGATGACAGGACTGTGCATAGGAGCGAAGTGTCACAAGATCCGTGACAATGCAAGGGTAGCTGCTATGCTGCACAAGTTGACTAGAAAGTGACCGTTATTGTCACTATTCATGATGTTATGCTTGGTTTGAGACCAAATGGAGTGGTTGACAGGATTTTTGGGCTAGATTTGGGAAAATTTGCCATCAGGAGAGCATTAATGGACTGGATTTTGGGGGAACGGTCAAATTTGAATTCAAAAGGTGCTATAAATTGCAAAGGGCTACCCAACAAACAACACTTGGCCATTTGAGAATTGAGCTATAGCGCGTCCTGAGATGCAGTAACTTTGATATGTTTGATTCTTTGAACTCGAAGATATTATTTGAGCACCTACTTGAACCGTTGCGAGACTTGTGGAACAACAGCATGACCACGCTAGAGGAAGCCATGGATATCAGTGAGATGACTGCTGAAGAGGCCGCGTAGGCCATGACGATAGGAGATGCCCCAGAAAGCACCGACATAGTTCCAGAAATCCCTAAATCACCACGCACGTCGAGACCCAAGAAAGATAAGCAGCCCATGGTTTCGGTGTGCGTGTCCCCTACAAATCCACTACAAACTAAATTGAACATGGAAGAAAATGGGAAAGTGGTTAATGTGGAAACTGATGAGGAGGAGGAAGACCTTGAGGACATCCTGATAGAAGAGGAGGAAAACAAAGACATGTAGGTGGAAACCGAGGGTATGGACCCTCTAACCAAGCTGCCCACGTATGTTCCTCCATGGAAGGGGAAGGCAAAGGTGCCTAAGGACCTAAATGAGAGCATGAGCTCTCTGCAAACTCCGTTGCTACCCGATGATATCGTTTTTGAAGGAGCACACTTGGGACGGGTATCTAATCTCAAGTTTGAATATTGGGATATCTCGAACAAGGGAAGACCTTTCACTATGCATGGCTTCTGTTGTCCATAGTGCTGGTGGCTTGGGAATTGCCTGAGGACAACCAGTTCCCCACAATTGCGCAGGATCTTCCGCAGGCAGCGAAGTACGCTTCGTTGTGGGCCACTAAAGACACACAGAGGATCCGAGATAGTAAGATATTCTGGGTTTTCATAGAGATGAACATCAGAATGGGGATTAACCGCAAGCCGCAGTTATTTCCCACTGCCTATAATAGTCTACAAAGCTTCGCGGAGTTCAAGGTGAACTTCCATCATGTGTATATCAGGGCGTGCAAGGACCCTGCGAAGAAGTGGAATGAGCTCCCATACCTGGCCATGGACAATGTCATATTTGCTGTACTTGAGTCATGGACATCATAGCGGTGTGCTCCAACCATCTCCGCATTGGAAACGGAGAAGTCAGCTACACATAGAAAGATGGATGAGGCAAAACTACGGATGGTGCAGTTAGCAGGAAAGATAAGAAAAGAGGAAGTAGTAGCAATTCGTAGGAGGCACAAGAAGCTACAAAGGCAGCAGCAGAACAGTAGAAGGCAGCCACAAAACAAAAATCGGAAGCAGAGAAGGAGCACGAGGGCCATAAGTTGTCATCGCTTGAGGAAGAGCCTGAGACAGAGGAAGGTGGCGCAGACCCATAGACAGTGTCTACACAATTGAAGTGCCCGTGCCCGAGAGAGTAGGTGGGCTACAAAAGAATTCAAAAGCCTCCAATACTTCTTTCAACTTGATCACACTCACTAAGGAGGATCTGCATGACATAAGGGAGACAGTGTGCAACATCACCACGAAGGCCCTCCAGTAGTTCACTGAGGAAAATCAAATGGCATTGGGGCCCCTCCGGGCACAAATACAGGAGTTGCAGGTGTGCACTCCTCAGGCTAGTACTCTGTCGACGAGCCTCACAGTAGTAAAAATGCAAATGACAAACTTCCTACCTCGTAGGTTAATGTCGTGTCATCTGACAAAGGCAAAGAACCGAAGCAACCAGGGGGAAAGAAGAAAGGGAAAAACAAAAAGAATAAACATGAAGATTCAACTCTTGAAAAATATTCTGAAAACCCTTTTGGGTAAAAGAAACCCAATTAGCCATGCTTCATATATAATGAGGACCATTATATATTTTTTTTTCCAGATTGAGCTGAGGTAAAGAAATTTTTAAAAACTTCAAGCACCTCAGTAGTATTGACAGATCCATTTCCAAACCTAGAAACTAATCTAGTTTCTATCGATCAAGATTCCCCATCCCATGTGCTTATGTTATCCATCTCGAAATAGCAAAATGATGCTTTGATATCGACGAGGAATAAAGATTACGGGAATCCACAGATGTCGAACAACAAGGCTACGGATCAACCCAGTAGTTCAACAACAACTTCGTTAGAAGTTGTGCCACCCGTCATTCCTGAACTAACAATAATGCTGCCAAAGGGAGTAGTACATAAATCTACATTTAATCTTCATGCTCGAGCAGCACAGAATTATAATATAGTGGAGGATCTGGCTCAATCACCATCTGCTATGTCGACACTTGAAGTACTGTAGAATTTCCCCTCCCAAAAGAAAGCTTTATTATCAGCAATAGGTGGGATTGACCCAAAAGATTCCAATCTTGTGGCCTTTAACCACAAAGGATATGAACCTTAGTTACCGACCCAACTCTCTTTCCTTATACATGTAAAAGCTCTCAACAAAATTGTTCATCGAATAATCATTGACGAGGGGGCATCTACCTGTATTATGTCAATGAGTTGCTGGAAAACTTTAGGCTCACCACCCTTGTTACGATCATCAACAACATTAAAAGCGTTCAATGGAAGAGCATACACGCTGTATGGGATATTAAGTAACTTGCAAGTTGAACTGGGGGGCAAGACAGTAGAAATTGAAGTCGAAGTTATCGATGGAAACCTTGATTACAATATGCTACTGGGAAGGCCCTGGATTTATGCTATGGCTGTTGTTGTATCAACATATTTTAGAAAGATTGCATTTCCCTTCCAAGGCAGAATTACAATCATTGATCAACTAACCTTTCTCCCAAACAGTTCACAAGGCACTGGAAGCATCCCGATGATCCATGGAAGCTCTCAATCGCTTCAAAATGTCGGAGCAGGCCTCCTAAAAGACCCTGCCTTAATGGGTACTTTTGCCCTTCGGCCTCTGTGTAATCTAGAGGAAGTGACCACGGTGGAAACTTGTCATATGGTATCTTCTACATCAGCAGATATTAAAAAGATTTCCGAACATTTTGTTAGCATGGATCATCGCCAGGTATTGCCCCCAAGCCCCATAGAAATTTTGTAGCAATAAATTTTTTGGGCATGGGCGGCAAACCCAAAACAACACTCATCAAGTGTTTGGATAGATAAGTCTCTAGAATATAGCACCTCTTCAGATTCTTGGTCACATATACATTCTACAGATGAAGGAATCATTCGGTCAATGATGATAGGAGAGGCGCCATGGGAAGATTACCACCATCGTTCCCATCTTCAAGATAACAACGAAGATTATTCCAGTGACCTTAGTCATCCTTCAGTTTTTGATTTTCTATCAAATACTGTAAATACGGTGGATTCCGAGCAAAATCGGTCCAATATTGAAGAGACTATCGCCATAAATATCTCGACCAAACCTAATGTTGTAGAGAATATTCTTATTGGCAAAGCTTGTTCTTCTTAAGAATTGGAAATATACTCCGTTCTCTTTTGCGAATTCAGAGATGTCTTTGCATGGTCATATGAAGAAATGCCAGGCATTGACTCGAGCATCGTTGAACATGAAATCAAGATGTATCCAGATGTCAAACCAGTACAACAGCGGCTTCGAAAGGTTCACCTGAAGAGAGCCACTGCCATCAAGGCAGAAGTTGAAAAACGTTTACATGCTGGTTTCATTTACCCTGTTCCTCTAACTGATTGGGTATCGAATATTATTCCTGTGATGAAAAAGCAAGGAATGATTAGAGTGTGCGTTGATTACAAGGATGCAAATCAATCTTGTCCAAAGGACAACTACCGTACACCCTTCATCGACCAGATAATTGATGAATGTGCCGGATGCAAAAAAAAATTCATTTATGGATGGATTCTCTGGATATAATCAAATAAACATCTGCCCACAGGACCAGTGAAAGACTGAATTTATATGTCCGTGGGGCACATTCGCATACCGTAAACTACCTTTCGGTTTAAATAATGTAGGGGAAACTTTTCAAAGGGCAATGAACTATGCCTTCCATGACATAAAACACATCGTTCAACCATATCTCGACGATCTACTTGCTCATTCATGAAAGCGTACTAACCATCCGCAGCATTTGAGAGCTATATTTCTACGTTTCCGACACTACAAGATATGACTCAATCCACACTATTGTGTGTTTTGTGTCGGTTCTAGTCATTTACCTGGTTTCGTAGTTTCTAAGGACGAAATTCATCTCGACCCATTTAAGTTTTAGGCAATCATCGAGATGTCTCCACCTTCAAATCTGCTTCAGATTAAGAAACTCCAAGGGAAAGCAAACTTTCTAAGGAAGTTCATTCCAAATTACGATGAACTTGCTAAGGGTTATACATGTTTTTTGAAAAACGAAGTGCCCTTCAACTGGGATCAGGTTGCACAAGCTTCCTTTGATGCTTTAAAGGATTCCCTAGTAAAAGCATCATTAATGTACGCTCTTGACTATCAAAAGGACTTTAACCGGTATCTTGTTGTAGCAGATATAAGCATCGCAATGGTTTTAGTACAAGAAGACGATGGAATTGAACATCCAGTCTATTATTTAAGCCGAAACTTAAATGATACAGAAAGCAAGACCCCTATGTTAAAAAGCGAGCTCTAGCAGCTGTTCAAGCAGTGGAAAGATTTTGACATTATATCCTCTTTCGCAAAACTACCATTTTTTCATATTCCAACCCTATGACCTACATTCTGTCATGTCAATTACTAGGGGGAAAGTATTCAAAATGGATATCCATTTTGCAAGAATTTGATCATGAATTCACAAAATCCAAATCAAAGAAATCTCTAGTTTTCACGGAGTTACTATGCGACCTCCCATCGTCATCCAACGATTCAACATCTAAAGCATCAATCGTGGATGAAACTCTATTTCCGATATCATCAAGTGATCTGTGGTATGGATATATATTGATCTATCTCCAAACCTAAACCTTCAGGCCTAACACCTCTCACTCCGAACAACGGCGTGCTTGATACCAAGACAAAGACTACATGATCGTCGGTGATACACTTTACCATCATGGTGTCGATACCGTTCTGCAAAGGTGCCTCACGCATGAGGAGGCTGAACAATTCTTGAATGATTATCATTCAGGTGCGTGTGGGGGGCATCAATATAGTTACGCTATGGCACAAAAGATCTTACGAGCAAGTTACTTCTAGCCTACTATATTCAAAGATTACATAATCGTAGTCAGAAGTTGCCATGCTTGTCAAATCTTCGACCGCAAAACCAGAATACCACCCACACCGCTGCATCCAGTAGTTGTTGTTGGGCCATTCACCAAATGGGGCATAGATTTCATGACATGTAACCCCACCTCGGCCAGGGGGCATGGGTATATCATAGTCGCAATCGACTATTTTACAAAATGGGTCGAGGCAATGCCTACATTAAACAACAGCAACGAAACAGCTACTATTTTCTTTTTCAATCATGTAGTCTCTAGATTCGGTGTTCCATAAGCTATAGTCATAGATCATGGATCATATTTTTGCAATCACATGATGGTTGAATTGGCTACCAAATTAGGACTGTCCCATGACAGTTTTACTCCATATTATCCGCAAGCTAATGGACAAGTTGAAGCCATGAACAAAGTCCTGAAGCGCATGCTGCAAAGGATGATTGGAGTCCACAAACGGAATTGGTACTTAATCTTGTACTCAGCTTTGTGGGCATATACGACATTGGTGAGAAATGCGACTGGATTTACACCATTTTAGTTGGTGTATGGCATGGAAGCGGTCTTACCAATTCAATGTGAAATTTCATCTCTCAAGCTCACAGTCTATCTACTTCCTGGAACATCAGAGGAAGAGGCTCGTTTCTTGGAACTCATCCAATTGGATGAAACCCGTCATGATGCCGTATTGGCTAACAAAGCTCATAAGAAACGTGTCAAGGCGCAATTTGACAAAAATGTCAAACCCCGTGTCTTCTTAGAAGGCAACCTGGCTTTGCTTTACGAGCGGGACTCCGAACCATTGTGGATGGGCCCCTACATTGTTAAAAGAGTATTAGCAAAAGGAGCCTACGAGCTGGTATATTACGATGGAATTCCACTGTCACAACCCCGAAATGGGTTGTATCTTAAGTGCTATTATGCTTGATTAAGTGTAGTACTCTCTTTATAGATATGCTTTTGTTGCATTTTTGTTTTCGTCAAGAGTTATCATTTCGGTTAGGTAATCCGCTTTGCATTTGTTGCAGATGTCAGACTTGTTGGAATTATTCGTTGGATACACCAACGGAGCTACTCATAGTACGCGGAACCTATCTTCTGCAGCCTGCGCCATTTTTAATCCAAGCGGAAAGTTAATGAGTTTCAGAGGGAGATGTATTGGTCGATCAACAAATAACATCGCCGAATACAACACGTTGATAGAGCTTCTCTCTAATGCCATCGCACATGGCATACGTCGACTTATTGTCAGAGTAGATTTGCAACTCATCATTCTACAACTTACTCGCATCTATCCCATTCGGAATCCAGCTATCGATCGTATTTTCCTAAGGGTTAGGATTTTGGAAAGGAAATTTGATTCTATTCAATATCAACACATTTCCAGAAACCTAAACACATTAACTAATTCATTAGCAAATTATGTGTTAGATAGACATTTGCAGAATTTATAAAAGAAAAACATTTCACATTAACATTTGCATTAGGATCACATAACTTAACCAAAATAAGCTCCAAAAATAAAAAATACATAATTGTTTATAGTTTCACATAATGTTTTGTGTACAAGGCAAAATCGGTCATACGACTAGAAAACTCAAAAATGAATGTAGAAAAGCATCCTAAGCTAATGGTGTTGGTGATAACATGTCACCACATGTGCGATCATACGCAAGAGCCTAGTCCATCAACTCGACACGCCAGTAGTATGGCGTTGTAATCTCAGAGGTAACTCGTCGGTCCTCATATCCTGAATACCAAGAGTGAGACCCTCGATCTAATCTCGTAGTACTGCAAGGGTCTCCACTATGTCCAAATCACGAAGGACAGCCCTCCCTACAACCTCTCCTGCTGGAACAGCAGCGGCCGCCCTTGGGCACGCCGCTGGTCACACTGGCCCAACATCTGCACACACATATGAGTTCTAATAGAATTGATAACATTTAAAAGAACAAAAACATTATAAAACCAATAAAAAAAGATATGGTCAAAAATTTTTACCCATAACACTCCACTGATCGCCAGTTGGTAACACCAAATCAGGGTTGCCTTGGAAATCCATCCCGACGTATGGATACTCAACGAAGACCATCTCCTGATGGTCAAAAAACTCAAATAAGGCATCAGAGAAAGAAATCTATGATTGACCAACATGTCTGTCCATGAGATCGACCCATCTCTGCATTCGGGGTACCCTCGGTGCTGACATCCCTAATGAAATGTACTGTGGCTGCATCAGTGGAATCCTCCCCAAGGTGAAAGCAGTCAAAATGGAACCGTAGCCAAAGTTCTTGGATCTTCCATTCTTCACCTTGGAAAGTTGTTCTTTTATAACCGGAAGTACTGCCTCACACCAGTTGAATACCTTTGGTTCCAGGAATTCCGGGTCGTATTGCATATAAGATCTGTCGGCCAGATGAAGAGTTGCATTGCCAGCCAATCTAGTAAAGGTGAACAAAATGGTCCTCAAGGACCGATCAATGACATCTTGGATATTGATCTTGTCGTCTGTGCTAGGCTGAGATCCATCTCTACAATACTGGCGTATATAATCCCTCACAGATTCACCCCCACGGGCAGATCCTGATAACAAGAGAGGGGCACCACACCTCGATAACCCCGTCAAAAAGTAGATATGCTTGACTATCAGTGGGATTGATTTACCTCTGATCTGGAACACCTAGTTGATCAGATCCCAAGCATCAAGGAAATACTGCAACAAGTTGATTTGTTTCCTCATGCTAGATATACAAAAGAATTTGAGCAAGCCACAGTTTCACAATGTAGTAATAGTACCCTGATCATGTAAGGCTATCATGTCCTCTTCTTCATGCTGACGTTCACGCCATGTAATGGCCATCTTAATCCAAAAAATATCTGAGTCACAGGAAAAATATGAATTAGGATCCTTATTTGAGCAAAAACAGGCAAATATTTCATGAACAATCATTGTGTAAAGTTTCCCTTTTGCGTCCATCGCACCCTGGCTTTGAACTAGGTGAGATGCATACTGACTACCAGTGCACAGCTTAGTATGCATCACATCTTTTGACCTAGGAAGGGTGAAATGATGGGAGAATGAGTCCTTCAAACCCCAGGGGCTCAGTAGAAAGGGAAAACTTGCTCAAAATCATAAACGGATGGAATGAAAATGAAGAGCTCAGGGTTAGCTCCTACCTGGCCCTGACGGCGTGGAGAATAGTCCACCGGATCTCCCAAAATCAGCTAATTAAATTTGAGAGGGAAAACACCTCCAGAGCTCCAAAAATCCCAAATTTGAAATGAAATGGTAAAAATGAGAGGTAAAACTACTTTTTATGTTACTATTCACGTACTTCAAGTAAAATGTTGGTTTTTAACTCATTTTTCAAGCATGTATTTATATTTCTAATCAATTTGATGGAGTAATTGAGCAGGTTATATGGTCGTTGAAAGAATCGAATGTGTTAAATGGTAATCTAAATATCTTTGACCACTATCAATGAGTAATGTTTCCGCAGGGTTCAAGCTCGTTAAAAAATAAACCCACCAATGAGCAATGTTTCCGCAAGGTTCAAGCTCGTTAAAAAATAAACCCAACACTCAGCATAGTTTCTTCTGATGCAAGCTCATCAAAAAATGAATCCACCCTCAGTAAATAACCTTTGTGATTGCCTTGCTATTGGCCTTTTGAGCCTTGGTTGTGTTCTTACCGTCACCTCCACTCTTTTGTTCGATCATATGCTTCCACTTGGTTGTTTACCCTTTTGAAGAATATCTACGACGAGTGATTCTGTTAGCCGCCCCTTTTACACTGCCATGTTTGAGAAGTTCCAAAATTACCTGGAACCAGTTGCTACCCGAAAACATCACTCGTTCCTAAAAAAACGTGTCTCTTTTAAGCTCTTTTTAGACTCGTAAAATACCAAAATATTGCCGAGCTACTGGCCTTTCCAGCTTGTTAAAGTAAGGGAAGTGCCATCCCTCCTCTACATTTTAATATTTTTGGACTTGAGGGATCATTCTAAAAAAGATTGAGCACTTGCCTCTTTCGGCTCGCTAAAGCGATCGAAAGGTCATCCCTTTCGTATTATTTTATACTTTTTCAGACTTAAGGGATTATGCCACAAAAAAGGACTGCTAGAGTTTCCTTTTCATCTCTTTTCAAACTCTCTAAACATGAAAAGAACTAAGTTATCTTTGTCATTAAACCCGTTAAAACAATAGCGACAAACTTGTCCATCTGGACAAGAGTGAGTTTCACTGTCACTAGGCTTGCTAAAACATAGCAACAGGTTTGCCCAAAGGGAAAATTATAGAACAAGCATATGTTATCCTCCTCAAGCTTGACAAAAATAAAGAGGTACTGGTCAGCAATGACTAGGGAAAAAGGGAAGAAAACTTGAAGAACTTCATTGGTAGCAGGTCGCTCTTGATCATGACACTTTCACTCCATCACCATGATTGAGTTGGGTTGGATTATTCCGTTCACTGGTCACATCACCATTGGTCCTCCGTACCATCCATTTTTGGGGTTAACGCTAACAATCCATCTCAGTGTCGCTGATATGTTCAGGAGAAGTCATTCAGATAATTCACCACCCAGCTTATGCCTCATCCACTACAATACCTTCACCCTCCATTTTTCATGACCACCATTCCTGAACTTTGTATCATCAGATCGTTTTCACCTCCAGAAAATCATTTTCTTCGTTTCGTGTCATGGATGTGGGATTCATTAAGGCCCTCCTACGATGGGTCACTTCTTGTCGACATCAGCTCATTATCCAAGAAGTTGACTTAGAAACAACTCTTTCAGTACTTTGAAGCTTGCATACCTCAATGGCAAGTTTCTCACTTCCGGCGATAGGTTTACATCAATGGC